>VCJE01001740.1:3573-15359 GCA_024140265.1 Backusella liffmaniae | reverse complement strand
TTTTTTTTTTTTTTTTTTTTTTTTACAAATTAAGTAAGGTAAGAAATAAATAAAAAGAAGCTCTTTTCATTTACTTTTTTCTCTTCTTTAAATTTAAACATTATCAAGCGATTGTTTAGAGAATCCTCATTGAAAGAATATTAGTGCTAGCTGGGCTTTTTAAAACACTAGAATCATCTGCTGACATTCGCTCCTAATAAACCCATATAGAAAATAGACACACTTGCACACAATTTATATCCTAGCTATTTATAAAAAGATATCATATTACTAAGGAAAGTCATGGGTCCATAGAATTAGAGTGTAATCACAATCATGGTGATATTGTTGCAATTTATAAACAATTCTGTGCTGAGGCCAGTATACAAATAAACCGGGAGGATTAATCATCTTTTTTTCATTATTAAAAATCTTCAATTCAGGCATTTCTCTGTTTTTGGGAAATTTTCTAGATTTATTAAACACCTATACGCTTTCTATCTTTTCTTTATGACAAGTAATGAATGATCAACGCCTATTAGAAAAAAAAAACTCACTTGACCTTATATTTCTCTCAACTTTGAGTTAAACCTATTATGTCATAAACATTCTTGTTTATTTCCATCATTTCTATTTTGACTTTATCCGGTTTAATTCCAAGTTGTATCGTAAGCGTTACAACATAAGAGCAACTTACGGTATTACTGCTATTTAGCGTTTAGTATGAAAGTCTAATCAATCTTTGTGCACAGACCATAAATATAGTATAATATATTGTATAGTATGTATAAATTACTGGACTTGTAGCAGAATAATCACATCATATATTTATTAACAAATTCGAGTTTCTAATCTTTTGTATGGCGTAGTTTTACATTTGTGATTACTTTATACAAAGAGGCGATAAGTTCCACTTTAAAGTTCAAGCATTTTCTTCAATGCAAAACACAAAAAAAAGGTTCTTATATGACAATAGTCAATATTTAACATTTTGCGATGTAAACAATTAAAAGGCAAGGCTTGGTGTAAGCCATATGCACTCCCTATCCCGGGTAAAGAGAAGAAAAAAATACCGAAGCTTCATTGTGTGACATTACCATGCAGTAATCCAATGCAAGTAGTCCGTACTCCACAGTCATGTACTGCAATAGTAAAAAATTGGAAGAACAAAATATACTTTTTGATTCGAGAGAGATAACGTGCTCTTCTTATTTGTTCTACATAGCCCACTAAATCGATAGACACAGTTAATTAGATTGTGATTGTTATACAAATATGTTATCTCCGCTCGAAAAACGAGTGGTCGTTTCCCAAGTAGTCATTAACAGTGCATATTCTACTTACATTTCAGCTTACAGAATTAGATGGTCTATCGATTCTATGCAAATTAAGGGGATTATAAATATTGGTTTTTTCCAATCGATTTGCGCATCTGATTTTTTTTTTGCGTATTTAATTTTTTTATTTGCGTGTCGGGCGAATTTTTTTGCGTACTGATATTTGCGCATACATGTATATTTTGTATTATAAAAAAACTAAAATGCGCAAAAAAATTAAATACGCAAAAAAAAATCAGATGCGCAAATCGATTGGAAAAAACAAATATTAGAAGTATTCTATAAAAAGTAAAATATCGGTATTTGTGTTTACACTAGTTTCTAATAGGAATATCGTGAAATATATTTTTATCAACATTTACAAATGATGTGATACCTGCTGCATCAACATATGCCCAGACTTCATTTTAGTCTCTCAAGTTACTATTTATGAAAAATACATACTCCCAAGTGTGCTATATTAACATAGCACCAGAGTACACATGATATAGTTTAATTAAGAAAGAACTCTCATACAAATACAATGTTGTCAGCGCCAGGTCATAACTCAAAATAAACATTGTTACACTGGTCAACTTGGAGTAGAAAACTCGGCTATGTAAAGTCGTATAATGGTACTTTTTGAGGTTCTTTTTTTTTATTATCAAATACTTGAATAGATCTTTGGTCTATCCGAGAATTCATCTTGCAATTGAAATAATAATCAATTTAAACATCATACAAAGCTATTTCTTGGCGCCATAACGAACAAAGAAATCCAATATTGATTCCCAAAAAATAACCAATACATTGTCTGTTAAAAATTAATACCCAGATCTAGATGAAATTCAATTTCCAAAAAGAGCTTAATAGTGTTATATGAAATCAAGATTTAACGAAAAACATTCCTAAATCATTGGAGAAGCAATTATACTTTTAGAAATGGTGCCGCATTCCTTTTTCTCAAAAGAAATAAAAATAAAAATAAAGCCATATCGGTAATTCAATGCCTTCCAACATTCTATTCCAATTAGAAATTGAATTAGATAAAAAAAAAAAATCTTGCCTGAAAAAGCTTGAGCTAAGGGTGTCTTAGTATTGGTTGACAATGACATTTTCAAATAGTGGCGTTATTATTTTAAAATTTGCTGCATAAAAATTCCTGTCAATATTATCTTTAAAAAAAAAAAGACATCAAACCACTCAATCAGGACAAAACTTTTATACTTTATATAGTATTATGCTACATCAAGTGAAAGTATCAGGTAAAGAGAATGACATCCACAACCAGATACCTGTTTCTATATTTATCTTTCGCTAGTACAACCGTTCCAAGGTGTTGGGACTAATCTCGAAAAATGATTGGACAGTTTCGCCGAGTAAATTTGAGATACATCCCAGCAGAAAGCGAGACGCCCTACTATTTACCTCATGGATTGGTATTTTAACTACAATACTTTCTCCATAATATCACCCCACTTTTATTAGGTGAATATTATCTTCTTTTTTTTTTCCATTCTCTTAATGAAAGATCGACAATCTGACCTAGAAATATAATTTGAGTAACATATCTATTTTAAAGTTATAGAAAAGCTATTGGTTTTTTCTAATTAATTTAAAAAAGATGGGTGTTATGCTTCATTGGGATCAGGAAACCCGCATTTAATCAAAACTCGTCTTTTCTAGCAAAATGCGAACTTTTGCTGAGCAACCCCATTTTCCATACTTTAAATATCATGTTTATTTTGGATTTGATTATACATTGGTTTTTTCCAATTAGATGCGCAAATCGATTGGAATATACTAAATTGTTTTCAATTCAGGAAAACTATTTAGTCACTATGATCTTGCTATCGAAGCACAAGGAAGAAAACGGTCAGGTTCAAAATTATTTCCGCGACTATATATCATCTTTCCAAGACCGAAAGAGATATACACGAGTAGGGTATTAACTTATAACGAAGTGGATACTTTATTTCGTAAAAAAACAAAACAAAACAATATGAAGCAAGAGGATCAATGAACAGAGATAATATGGCGCCATATTAAGGATATTTTTCCCATTGATGGTACTGAGACTAAATGAGCAATCTAAATCCTATATTCTGGGAATGAAGTAGGTATGACCTATTTACTACACCAAACATAGGGCTAACTATATTTAAAAAAGGCTTGTTATAATCGTTCCAGAGCAAATTAAAGCAGTTACTGAGAAAAAAAAGAGACAGTTCCCATAAATAAATTCAATACTAAAAAGTGTTTTTGAACTTATTTTTGGGAACTTTGTCATTTTTCTCAGCAACTGCTTTTATTTGCACAAGAACAACTGTAAACTCCCCTTGTTTTATATCATTGGTACGACACTGCTCTCTCTTGATTGTTTAAATCAATAAATAGAAAAAAAAAAGTTGAGATTCTGTATGATTTCCTGTCACCAAAACGTTGTAATGTTACACTGCAGTTACAGAAAAATGAAAATTTAAATTGCATTGTTTTTACATGGACTTTTTCTGTTTAAATGTAGACTAAAATTTATGAAAAAGTAATTTGTATTCTAATCAAAATATGATATACATTTTAGCTACATTAATTCGAGTTTATTGCATTATCTTTAAACAGAAAGCAAGGGAGATATATATATAATAATAATAATAAAAAAATATACGCATATACAGAAATGCTGTTAGAATAAGTGTACTAACTATAAAAGAGGTATTGTATTTATATTACCATGCTAAAAAAATTGAATCAAGCTAGAAAAACAGTTCAATTTTTCGTTTAATAATTTATAGACTTTCAGCAGCCATTGGTTTTCTTTCTAGTCTTTCGTTGTTTTCCAGTCTGATTTTCATGGCATCCATTTTGAGCATCAAATCCTCGATTTCGACGTCTGTCACAGATATGCCATTTTCAATGCGTTGTTTACACACACTCAACACAGCCTCAGCATTTTTAAACTTGTTTTCGAGGGCAGTAATGAAGGTGCGGTGGGTCTTGAGATCCTGTTTTGCAATGGCCAATCGCACCTGTAGGGCGTTTCTATTCTTCTCGTATTGGAAGACCAGTTCGGAACCTGAAGGAGACGGTAATTGGTTCTCTTCGCTTTCGCTTTCCTGTTCCTGTTGAGGTTTATTAAAGTTGGTAGGAGGTCGTAGCATGGAACTCTTTAGTGGAGGGGTATCATCTAATTTGGGCGATTTGTCTTTGGATTTCAGCATACCGAGCTCTGTTTCGAGACCGCCACTGAGTGTCACCATTTCATTGACTTCATTTGAGAAACGTTTTGCTTCCAATTTCACTCGGTCGTAATGATCAGTCAGCTGTTTGTCTAAACCAGCAATGCTTTTAATCAAGACCTTATGTTCAGGGCTGGTTTCCGGTGCCTTTATCTCTGCACCTTTGAGTCTCTTTACTTCTTTTATGATACGGGTAAGCATCTTGAGTTCACGTTTATATTGGATCAGTAGCGATTCATAGTCGGTATGAAGATCTGTCATTGCCCTCTTTGATGTGTAATCAGCGTCCGACTCGCCTGTTTGATTTTCCATTTCTGCTCTGAGGACATTGTATTTTTGTTGAAGTGCGTCAAAGTCACGTTGCAAGAGTTTCAAGTCGTTCTCTTGGGGTATCTCCAATGTCTTTAGTGTATTTTCTACTTGTATAGACTCTTCGGACATTTGTCTAAAAATCATTTCTCTTCTGGAAGCATTGTCCAATTCTTGCTCCAAATGTTGCACGGATTCACGTAAAATGTGTATCTCTTTCTCCGCTTCTAAAACAGCTGATCGAGGAGCATCATCGGATTGCTTTGACTGCAGTGCATCCACCTGATCCAATGATTCTTGATAGCGCAATAAGACTTCATCTAATTCTTTAAGGGTATCCTGGTGATCCTGATGGAGGTCCTTATAATCAGCCTCCAATGCTTCAATCTGTTTTTGCTGATTATTTGATTCTGATATTGAAGGTGCTGCTTCTTGCTTTATCTCGGGTGGTGCTACTGCTGCTGTTGCTGCTGATTTGAGTAAATCATCGATTTGATCTTGGAGTTTTTGCTTCTCTTCTTCATTTTTATCACATTTCTCTCTTAATGTTTTCAGCTCGTCCTTTTCTATAGATTTATCTTGATCATCGTCTATCTTTTGTGACTGGAGTGAATCGATCTTCTCTTTGAGTGCTTTACGCTCAGTCTCACTCGCGGCCAGACGAGATTCGAGGTCATGAATGTAATGTTCTGTGTTTTCATCGACTTCTTTCAACTTGAGAATTTTTCCTCGTAGCTCGCTTAAAAGTTCTCGATCGTGTACTGTCTCCTCTACGGTTGTCATGAGCTTTTTTTCCAATTCGGAAGTGTAAGTCTCATCTTTGATTTGTCGTTCCAGCAGTTTCTGGACCCTACGCCTTAGCTCGTTGATGGTCTGCTCTTGGCTCTCAATGACTATATCGCATTGGTCAATCTTGAGTTGTTGTTCATCATAAGTATGATCAGAGTGGCTCAAAGCAGCTCGAACCATAGCAAGTTGAGACTCCAGGCCGGAAATACTCTTCTCATATTCCTCAATGACAGGCTCCACCAAGTGCTGAAAGTCAAGATCAGAAGGCTGAGTGGCTTTTTCTCGATGGACTCGGGCAAGTTCGCCCTCTACCATGACATTCCGTTGTTGAATAAATTCAGCTGAAGCTTGCAGTTCCTCCACCTGTTGCTGCAAGTCGGCAATCACAATATGTTGTTCGTGGTAAAGGTCATCGAAATCGGGGTTACCCATTGGTGTACTTTCATCATGAAGGTCTGCCAATACACGTTTAGGGCCCTTCTTTAATTCGCCCTTTAGTTTGGCGATGGTGGATCGTAATACTTCGAGATTATCCGTTGTCATCCACTCTTCCATTTCATTCTTTTCCATCTTATTTTTGATATTGCGTGCACGATTAGCATATTGAAGCGTATTTAGTGTTTCAGATAAATTCGACTCGGCCGGACTCACACAGGCAATCATGAGGGTCATTGCACTTCCACCCAACGAGTCCTGTAACAATCTTGTCAACTTTGAATCACGATACGGTACGTGTGTACTCCTTTTGGATGGGTCGCCTAGGGCTGAGATGACATTTCCCAAGGCTAATAAACCAGCATTGATATTGATACCTTCTTTACGTCGATCACCCTCAGCAGCAGTACGTTTCAACTAGTCAATGTATGCACATTAATCAGTAAATGAATATATGATGTTAATTTTCATGCTAATTATTTACCCGTTCACTACCAGCCAAATCAACGAAATGGAACTTTGAAGTAGTTATGATCCAATCACCGTCATCAGGAGCTCTATTTGCATTTGCTACCCTTTTTGCCTGTAATTTGGAAGCAACAGGACTTGCTGCTCTGCTTGAGTTTGGAGACGAAGGGACATAGCGTTCCTGCTTCAATGTAACAGAGAAAATGGCATGGGAACGGGATGACTTTTCATTCATATCAGTTGATCCCGTGGCTCTGTTTTCTGTACCTTGTTGTAAATAACTTTAATTCTTTTTAGTTAAAGAAAGGGGAGAGCCAGGAGTATTTATATACAATGACTTACAATAACACGTCATCTGTTGTATTTACAGCCATTTCCTTCACACCTGTCCAGTAAATATGTCCTTTTGTATCTTCTCTGATGGTGACTGGTGGTTTCTCGTTTGGAGGATTCGAGTTTAATAGATCGATGAGTTCTTCGTTGTAAATTTCTACAAATGACACTTTCACAGTGGACCGATTTGCCTTTTTGGAACGTGCCTGGATTTTATTGTCACTGACAGACGAAGCCGTCGAACCAGGTGACCTCGGATCATTTTGCTGTTCCAACAAGTCAAACAACAAGGCCATTGCTCTTGGCACAATGCCTTCATGCTCAAAATCAATTGAGCTTGTATGCTGGGCTGTTCCCATGGTATAAGTCTTTCCTGATGAGGTTTGTCCCTAAAGTGTTTTCTAACTTTATTAGTATTTTTTTTTAAAAATAAAACAATGATAAACCATACATAGGCAAGCATCGTGACATTATATCCTTCTACAAATTTCTGTACCGGTCCTTCACCCAAGGATTCAAAAATATCACTTTGTTGGCTATTCGGACCAAAGACATGATCATAAGTAAAGTATTTATTTTGTGACACAATTTGAACAGATTGTTCATGGGCTCTAAGCACATCACCATTAAAACGAGGTTGTGCTCGATCTCTTTCAGTCAACGGTCTTATTCGCAGTGCTATTCTAATAACGTCAATATTTACAAACACTCCCTTTTGCTGTATTCACTCATTACCAACTTGAACAGCTGCCATCTGTCCATTGTTGTCTTTTGGCATTTTTAGGTGGAGAAAAATAAATAGAAAAAAAACAAGTGGAGAAAAAGGAAATTTAATATTTTTTGTTTTTTAAAAAATTTAGTTTGTTTTTTTCTTGTGTTACCACAAAAGATATGAAATGAATCATTTTATTATTTATATTAAAAAGTATTAAGCAGAGTTAAGAGTCTCCAAAAACTTCTTGGAAGCAGCACCAGAGGTACCCTTCTTTTGAACCTTCTTGACCTTGCCAGCAGTACGCTTCTCGCTAGCAATGATCTCAGCACGGCGGAGGACCTGGGCATAAGGGTTGAGGCGGTTCATGACACCTTGGTTCTTGAGAGGGTTCTTCTTCTGGGTGTAAGGACGCTTCTGGACCTTGTTACCGGCAGGGCGGACAACAGACTGGATTTCGTCAGAGTTGATAAGACGGTTGACATCAGGGTTGGTCATGATGTGGGCGGGGAGAACATAGTCCTTCTTCAAAGAAGCAGGGGCCTCGTAGGTACCGTAGAGCTCATCCAAAAGTGCGACGGCGCCCTCGGTCCAGATGATGAAACGACCCAAGTGTCCACCAGGTGCAAGTTGTAACAAGTTGAGGCGACGGACATTGACAAGTTCGAGGCCAGGTAAGTTGCGGAAAGCTTTGACAATACCGTTATCCTCATTGTAGATAACAAGAGGACCACGGCGTTGGCGGTGGCGGCGGTTTCTAAGCTTACCCTTACCGGCACGGACTTTACGGGAGTTGGAGACCTTGACAACATCGGAATAGGCGTGGACAGCCTTCAACAAGGCAACGGCATCCTTGGTTTTGCTCAACTTTTCGACAGAAGAAGAAATAACAAGAGGAACCTCTTCAATCTTTTCAACACGGTGACCGCGAGCCATGACCAAGGAAGGGAGAGCAGAAGCAGCCAAAGCAGAAGCAGTGGCGAAACGCTTCTGGTTCAAGTTGGTCTTGACATGCCACTTTCTCCAGGTCTTGGTAGGGGCGAACATACGACCACCACGACACATGTTTCCGAAAGCAGCTTGGCCAGCACGGTGGGTACCGGAACCGTTGACACGAGGAATACGAGCAACGGCACGACCAGTACCCCAAGATTCGGCACTGGTTTGCTCACCTTAATAGAAGAACGCATATATTAGAACCATTAAAAAAAAAAACATGTATATCTTTTGGTATGCTTACCGGCTTTATCGGAAACAGCATAGGCTTGACGCTTGTTCTTGGCCATGTTGGTGTGGACAAAGTTGACAATGTCAGGTCTGATGGGAGCCTTGAAGACAGCAGGAAGAGGAACGGTTGAGGCGACATTCTTGCCACATTCGGCGTAGACGTTGATAACGGGTCTGGCAGCGGACTAGAAACAAAAAAAAAGCATTTTACATTAACATGACATTCTTGCTCATTAGCAATGTGACCCCAATGTGGAAAATGAATTGCTGCAAAAAGCTATCCAACACAAAGGAAACGTATGTGCTTGTTCTCTTGGATGGATGATTTACCATTATGTGTTGAGTTGATCGAAGATTGAAGAGTGAATCAAAGGAGTAAACAAGTAGATGAGATCCACTTTTATATTGGTGTGACTTGATTCTGTTCGGCCCGGAATTCCTTGACAACAATGTCAAAGTTTTGTGATCTAGGCAAAAGTAATGTAACAATGTACACTGCTATTGTTTTCAAGAAAATGAGAAGAAATTACAAACTGGTGAGAAAAGGGGGAGAAATAAAATAAGAAAAATTGAGAAAAGTATAGAGAATTGTTGAGAAAAATAACAATAATTGGATCAAGATAACCAATGCAGTAGATTCAAAGCAAACAAGTGTAATGTAGATACCAAGAATTGGAAAAATCATAACGTAGAAATCAAAATAAAAAAAAGTAAATGTGAATAAAATTAGCAATCCATTGCATATCATTGATATTAATTATAAATTTTACAACCTCGGCAAACTTATGGGATGAGCCGGCAATAGCCAGCCTGTTAGATGTTCTTCATACGGGTGCTTTTCAGTATCATTTAATAGAGTTGGTGGTAAGTTCATTTAGACACATAAATATACTTCTCTTGTTCTATTATATATTGGGTTATATTATAGTATAAACAATCCTCTGTGCCCAAAATAGACTTTCAATAGCCTTTTCTTAACAATTATTCTCCCTTTTCTCATTAGTTTGAAAGTTTTTCTCAACAATTGGAAAGACTTTCTCATTAATTTAAATTTTAGTCTTATTTTCTTGGAAAAAAACAGTAAAATGGTTTGGCTGAATGTCTTGTATTAAAGCGTTGTGAAATAAAAAAGAAAATGATGCCGCCGTTGTACCATCAAGGGAAGAAAGCCAAGGGTACAATTCATGTCCCCAGAATCGCCCATACTGAGCTTTCTATTTCATTTCCAAGGATTTTATAGCAGACTTTTTTACAACATTTTTTTTTTTGTGATCCATCGTATATGTGAGTTGTATTGCTACTCCAAGCAAGTATTTTTTATTATCACCATTAGGTGACAATCAGCCACATTCAGAATCTAATTGATCTATCATTGTGATTTATATAATTATGAATATGATAGCCATTTGAACATCATAATTGATATGTAATTTATTGCTACATCATGACAGATCAATCAAATGTTCCTATAGTAAAATAAGGCGTTGGTCTATATAAATAATCGCATTTAATTCTAATAAGATGTAAAATGTTGATCTCCTAAAAATAGAAGTCCTCCATTCTCTGTATATCACTTTCTCAAATCATGATATTCGCATTGGTTTGTTTCATGTTTGCGTTTTTTGGGGAGTTGTACAATTGCTTCCGTCTTGAATTGTCTGTGCGCGCAGAATCGATCGTTCATACTACCCGTTTTATAAAACAAGGTTTTACTCATAGTAAATTTATAAGTTTTCCCATTTCAGTCAATATCGATAAAAACTAAAAATGATGGTTTTTTTTCACGAGTTTATGCTATATTATTGTCATCAAAAAAAAAAAAAGGAGGGGAGGAGGAGAAAAGAAGTTGAACCAGATGATAAGGTTGTATTTTTTTTTAGTTATAATACTATTATTTTTTGGATTTGAAGGAGAATCAAAAAGGCTTCGAGAAAAAGGAAAGTTTGTGAAAATCTTATCAAATTGAAATTGGCATGAACCCCTTGATGAGTGGAGGTCTTTGGTTTTTAAAATTCAGCTTATTAGTTGTTTTATTATCACTTGTTATTGGAATAAATTATAAGAGGGACAAAAATAAAAAGACGCATATTTCGAATATATGTTTATATACAAGTAAATGTAGTATAAATCACTTTATCAAGTATGGTTTAAAGAAAAAGAAAAGCAACTCCCCTTTCCCCTTTCATTTTATCTCCCTCCATTACGGCATAAATCAGTATTCTAACCGAAGGTAGGAGAGTGAAATTGGTGTGGAAGAAATAATTCAACAAGTAGTGTGTTGTCCCATAAGTATTCTGGGCTGTTTAGTCTGCAGATTTTTATTGTAATCTTGGAACTACCATACTTGTTAAAGAACTTGATTACTTTCTCTCCTAATAAATTTCATACATCATTTTATGTTTTTAAATAGGATCAAATGAAAATAATTAGTAGTTGAGAGAGTTGGTATCAAAAGCACATTGATCGTAGCCGGGAGAGCCGATGATCATAACATATTACAACGGGTAACAGTTGGTTAAGTGAAATGCATCGGGTAATGTCATAGTTCCATCATCCAATCTATATTCTATGATTGGGGAGAGAGAAGAAAAACTGTCGGAGATCTTTAAAAATAACCACACCCATCCATGTGCTATAAAACATAAAATAATGGCTATTAAACAAATTTCTAAAAGCATCTTATGTTCTATTGTGGCGTGATCAGAGTTGAAAGGTACTGCTGACAAGAGAGCCTAATTAAGTTGATTAGTGTGAAAAAAAAAGAGTTTCTTTTCGGGAAAAATCACGGACCAAGATTTTACCTTCCCATCAGATTTATATGTTGGAAAATGGTCTGCTTTGAAAGGTTGCCAATTTAGCACTCAATAAGCCCCGGGTGCATGACAAAGAGAGACAGCACCCATACAATGCAAAATTAGTAAATTAGCACATTTGCTGACGCTAACCTACATACAAGAGTAAAAAAAAAAGTAAAAAAAAAGT
>VCJE01001736.1:14115-25092 GCA_024140265.1 Backusella liffmaniae | reverse complement strand
ATCACAGAATCAGACTTTAAGGATCCCCCCCCCCCCTCTCTGTGTAAATTGTGGCAAAAACCAAGATCTAGCCTTCAAAGGTCCCAGCATCACACAATAAAAACGTTTTTGTGAACGTATCACGGTTTTCAAGGTACTTGCTTTTTTTATATTTTGAAATTAGCCAATCAAAAATGTATATTTTTTTTCTTATTGTGTCAAAAAGTGCAAGTAATATAACATATGGTATTTTATTAAAGATTTTATTGAATCAAAAAGATAAAAAGATATTCTTGCACAGCAGGATAATATCAAGTGTTTTCTAAAGTATACTACAGCTATATATAATATTTATACAATCTTTCTAAACAAATTTATACTTGATTTTAAGTACACCAGTATTGAAATCACCTAATTTTTGGAAAGCACTAAATTGGGGAAAAAAAAAGTTAGAATTGCCTCCCCCAGTTTTGATACGATTTTATTACTTACGCAGGAGAAAGATCAAGATGATCCTTTGCACAACTTTCGCATGCATCAGCAACGGTAACAGTAACATGTTTCTTGCCATCTGAAGTTTCAATATAGATCTGGTCACCACAGTAAGAGCTCTTTTTACTAAAAGATCCATAATAGGAACTGCCCAATGCGACAATAAGGTCACTGTTCGAGTTCTTTTTTCCACAGGCACCAGTGTTGGGGGTAAAGAACGTAACTGTGCCACTACGCATACCAGAGGAAGAGCTGGCTGTTGTTGTTTTTTTGGTGGTGGTTGATTTCTTGGTAGTGGTTGATTTCTTGGTAGTAGTCGATTTCTTGGTAGTAGTCGATTTCTTGGTAGTAGTCGATTTCTTGGTTGTAGTCGATTTCTTGGTAGTAGTTGACTTCTTAGTAGTGGTACTTGACTTTTTAGTAGTGGTAGATTTCTTAGTAGTGGTACTTGACTTTTTGGTGGTAGTCTTTTTGGTGGTAGTTGTTTTTCTCTTCTTTTCATGATGATGTCTATGTGCTTTTTTGGTGTGCTTATGTCTCTTTGTTATATCCTGGTTACAGGTAATATCCTTGATGTGCGAGAAGGGTAAAGTAACCTGCTTGTTTGAATCTGTCAAATGCTTGTAAGATTTTTCGAGTGTGAAAGTACACTCAGATCCCTTGTGTTCTTTATGATGTTTATCCTTGAATACAAGCCCTTTCTTTGATGATACAGTGACAATTGATGTACTAGAACAGAGATGAGAGGAATGACCATGGATGCGAAGCGATCTAGAGTGAGCCTTTAAGCTGGCATTCTCGAAACTTAGAGTACAATCAGAAGATTTCTTGGCAGAGGCGCTAGCAATAAAGGTACCAAGAATGGCTATGATAAATGATTGAGACAATTTCATTGTTATGAAATGTTAGGTATATAGTATCAGATGAAAAAGAAGATGAACAATTATAAAAAGTCGAGACAATTATGTCCTTCATATTTATAGATTTTACCGTGTTACTGTAAAAATAAAGTCACCATAAAAAGCAATCAATTAAACGTTTAGTGTTACTATTGAGTTTGAGTGAGTTTTTTCTTTTTTTCTTTTACTGTTTTTAAACGATGTGTCTTGAAATTCTAAAAGTACCAGGATCCGGATCAGAAAAAAAAAAAGACAGGGGCAATGAAAGACCTTCCGTTTCCTTTTTTTTTCTATGTTTGACAATTCGTCACATATTTCCTTTATTAAGCCTTTGTTTTGTTTGGGGGATGGTATTTTAAGGTAACATCAACATTGGCCCGCTCTTGTGTTTCCAATGAATTGCTTAAAGGATTTCACCCGTTAAGTCGGAATAGTAATATTAATATTAATAAATCTCCCAAAAGATGTTTTGATCACATGAAATAAATGCCTTATTGTTATATATTGAACATTTCAAACAAATATAGATTGAAAGGAATTGAAAGAAGGACGAAATACTTTTATTATATTAGAATTGACTTTTAATTGTAAAAACAATTGTTATTAGTTCATTTATAATAAAGTAAATGGAGGATACCATACAATGGATTGTAGCATTGACCTTTTCCTTTCCATTTTCAAAAAGGAAATTAATTAATTAAGAGATCAAACAGATAAAAAAGAATTGGGCACGCCATCGACACACGTAGCAACCACGCTTGTGTGTGGACACATCTACTCCCGGATCCATTATGGCGGGCGAACTGCCCATTTATATAAAGACAGCTCCGATAAAATCAAGAAGTTTTGGTATCACCGCTCACCGCCACATACTCAGCATTGATGCGGGTCAATTTGTGCGAGCGTGATGTTTTCTTTAAAAAAAAAGAAGTGAAATTGCGATTATGAATTGGTTTCAAGCTTGATAACCTTATATAAAATAACGATGCAAACGTAACCATTCTATTATTTTCAGACATTTTACGATTGCTTCTTTATTTTTCATCTCTAAAGGTAATAAGCTCAGATAGAATAATAAACAAACAAATATGTATGTAATAAAATGCAGGACCTGTAGAAAGAAAGAAAAAATGGAACTGCTTTTTCTACGAAACCTATTTTTCGGATAAATGTTACTTTGACATCTTCTCATTATCAATTACTATCATTATGCTATGTAATGGAAGCGAATACATTATATACTTATATTTATTGCCTATATATTACTTGCTTTTGTTTCATTAGGTAGGCTTGTATTCTAATGAGTATAAAAAAAAACAGGGCATTATTTGTTGTTGCACTTGTCAACTTTTTTGAGATTGGCCAATGAACATGTCACTTTCTATTTGGCACATCATTTTAATAAATTAAAAACGGATCCTATGACATTATGATCTGAGGCAATGTGCTCTCTTTTCTCCTGTCTCTCCTTCCGTTTCATTTGGTTAAGCAAACTTTTTTTCGTTAGAATTCCGTCCAGATTTATCCAAGTCGTTATTCAGAACAATCAGTTAGACATCTTTATTAGCACAGAGTGTCTGTGTGGTGCTGGAACATTATTGAGAGAAGTAAAACATTAAAAATGCGTATATTCGTTATGCATAACAAATAAATATAATTAAAGAAATATATGCTATTTTATATAGTCAATTAAAGTTCCTTGGCATTATATACTCTCGGCAAGCGTATATTCTGACATGGCTTTTTGTTTTGTTTTTATATCTCCTTCACAGCAAATAATAATGTATTTCGATCATACATTATGATATCATATGTCTTCACACAATAGGAAGATATATATTCATATTTAACATGCTTTCGACTGCCTTATATGATCTTGTTCATATGACACTAATTGGATGTCTTATTTGATTCTCCTGATATTAAAACATCCAACTTTATTTTTTCTTGTCTTTTCAAAGGTACAAAATATAATGAACCATGACTTTCTCTTTCTTTTATTATTCAAAATATAGCCTTTGTTTTTAAAAACTGAAAAAAAAAAGCTTTATTAAACTCATAACAATAGCAATGTTTTTTTTACAGAATAATAGATATGGATACGATGCTAAAATAACAATACATGTACACACTACTCGAATAAAAGTATCCATTATAATCATTCTGCTGGTAATATAGGTTTGCTTCTTTTATATGGAGGCGACTGTGTATAATATGGTATTAACTTTATCCAAAAATAACAAAAGTGCTTTTATACTTGTATTTTATTTTATTTTATATTATTCTAATTCTAAAACAGATCATTCTCTTTAGTTTTGATTGTTTGAAATAAATAATACATGTATTCTTATATTCAAAATAATGTACAAAATAGTTTGTTCATAACAATTACAAAAAAAAGTCCAAGATCACTTGGTCCTTTGTTTTTTTTCCAAAAATGGAAAGTAAAATAGTAAATTTTCTAAAAGAAGGAAATTTGAAAACAATCAATAAAAGACTAATCCAAGTTATAAGCATGGCTTCCTTCTTTATTTCATAACTCTTTTTTTTTTTTGTTATTCATTTTAAAATTATGAATATATATTCTATAGCAAAGGATAGAAGTATATACTCCTCTAAAGTGGAGATCATAGCACCTCCATTGTCCCCATTGTACGAGGAAGACATTTCCAGTGAAGAAGATGAGGAAGATGCTGTGAATACAGCGCCTCTTTTTAATCATGTTGATTATATAAAATCCATCCAAAAAAATCGACCGTTACCGCAACTACCACCACCACCACCGAAAACATCGTTATCACCAGTAGCACCTTTGGAAAATTCTACAGATCATCGAAATGAACATACTATACATGAAGAAAATGACACAAGCTACTATTATTCAGCATACGGCGATAACGCACACTGGGACAATGATGACTTTTATGATGACCAAGCGGCTATGAAAAAGAAAATCAACCAAGGCACACAAAAAAAGTTGGAAAACATATCACTTTCGCTTATAGATGATGTGCAGGAATTAATTGAAATAAATCGTCATTTAGCCTCTCCTCCGTCGTCGCCCACACTACCACCCATACATAAAAGGAATACTACGCATGGAACTATTTTCTCATTTGATCCATCCACAACCATATTCTCCTCAAGTCTCTTGGAAAACATCAAACCCTATCGTCGAATGGCATCCAAAACCAACGATAACCGCCTTCAATTCACTTATGCAACCTATCTCATATCATTGCTCACTCAGAAAGACTTGAAGGATCGCCATGATCTTGGACAGGAAGCTGTCTATTGGATAGACAAGCTGGCCAAACAAAACTACCCAGAGGCGTTATATACAAAAGGAAACTGGTATTTGAACACGCCTTCGTTTACAAACTACAGATATTCACTTCAAAAGGCACTCAAGTATTTGCAGCATGCTGCTAAACTGGGATTAACAGAAGCATACTATCAGCTGGCTGAGGTTTATAGAAAGGAAGAGGACGCAAAAATGATGATGAATTATGAATTGGCTGCTGCCAAGAACCACACACTTGCTCTTTACGTAAGTGATTTATCTTTATGTGTCACCTATTCAATATTGAATACTAATGTATTTCCTCTATGTATAGAAACTAGCGAATATACTATTGAGAGGACTATATAGTCAGGATATGGATGCCCCAATGGGTATTTATTATTTAAAAAAGGCAGCAGATACAGAGGAAAGTGCAATGGCAGCATATGAACTAGGATGCATATATGCAAATCAGTTGGATCTCATTGACTTAAAAAGGTAATCATTATATAAATGAATATACCTTCCTATTAACACATGTTATTTATTTATGTATTTTTATATAAAAAAAAAGTGCTCCGCAATTGAATGAGCTATTTCATGATAATTCTATCGACGCCAATGCAATAGCAATGCAGTACATCGAAAAGGCACATAAATTAGGTTCAGTATCAGCTGGGTATTTATTAGGCGAAGCATTCGCGAAAGGAAGTCTAGGTGTACAAGAAAAAGATATATGGAAAGCATATCAATATTATGCGAGTGCTGCAGAAAAGGGTCATGAGGAAGCCATGTTGGCATTATCGGCATTTTTTCTCCAAGGTATCCCAGGGCATTTAATATCCCATCCATTGATTGCGTTCAAGTTGTGTTACCGTGCAGCTCAAAAAAAGAATAGTAGCAAAGAAGCTGAATATACACTGGGGTAAGAACTATAATATGTTTTTATACTTTCATTTCTTTAAAATTATATCTATAGACAATATTACGAGCTAGGAATAGGAACATCTTGTAACTTACCCGTAGCATTTGAATGGTATCATAAATCAGCTAGTAAAGGGTATGAGCCTGCTAAGAAAAAAATGAATATTTTGAACCAAAAAGAAACAACCAACCTGTCAAAGTCTTACATTGATAAGAGCATGAGACTGGTGGATGAGTTTCATCAGAGGAATATTGAACAGATATGGAATATGGCATGATTTGTTTCCTTTTTACATATACAAATAGCTTGATCAACATAATTCTATTAGCCCCCCCCCCAATAATACCATTTTAATATCGTCAACATTAATAAAGCCTCTCTCTCATGCCTAAAAGCGGTGGTTGAATTCAATTGGTGTGAATTTTCGCTTTCAAACCCTGCTCGATTGAAACCAAGCCACTTTAACACCCCTTCCTTTCCCCTTCTCTTCCATTTTTAAAAAGTAAAATTAAAAAAACAATGATGCACAAAAGATTATTTTCTTCTAGCGCCAGATCCGCTGCCGAATATTACAAGATCATCTTGAAGCGTTCAAGCATCGGACTCCCTAAAGATGTACGTGCCGCCTCCAAGACATTAGGTCTCGTCAGACTTCAACAAACTTCATACAAGCCCGTCAATGCTAGTAACGCAGGCCTTATTTTGAAGATCAAGGAACTTGTACAGGTCGAATTGGTAGACAAGATTCCAACAAAGCAGGAACTTGCCTTCAAAAAACCTGCAAGAGGTTTCTCAGTTATCGGAAACAAGCTTTAAACGACTTAAACACATCCTTATTATTTGTACCTTACCCTTTCAGCAAACTTGTAAAAAAAAAAGAAATGATAATCAAAAACCTTAGAAGCTACGCAAAATCGAGTAGACAGTGATCTAAATACACGTTGTTATTTTTTTTATTATTACTCAATAAATAAATTGAATCAATATTGAAACTGTGGTTATGGATTGGATGGCAGAAGGAAATGTATAAAAAGTGTGAGTAAAAGAGAAAGCTTTATTCTATCGCTATGGTCATTTCCTTCACTTTCTTCATACGATGGTGCTTTTTAAGAGTTAAATTTCATTGTGCTCTCCAAAAGATTGGGCCAAACAACAGACATAATTGAAGTTATAGTTGAAGTATTGTAACTAAGGATATTTTTTTGCTACTGTAATAAAACCACATGTTCTCTGTTTCTATCTCAAAGTAATTCATATTGCACAGATTGCAGGCTCGACATTTTCTGGAAGTGTATCGCCGGCATTAGAACGAATAGAAGGTGCATTCTCGTGGATTTTTTCGTAGTGGCGTACTGTGATAAAATGTCACCAAACTTCAAGATCTATGAATACGGGCATATTCGTCCCCATTAACGTTCAAACTCAGTCACAAGACACACAAAAATACTCGCATTACTCTTTTTTTTTTTCTTCTTCTTCTTTTCTAAATCATAATAATACAATGGCAGCAAAGGAAGATCATATTATCGGTTTACTCGTGACAAAACTGACTGGTTTGAAAGTACAATTCACTCTGTTTTATTGTCTGTGATTTCGTTATTGATACGTTATTTGTAGGAAAACACAAAAGAATGGAACAAAGTAGTCTCAAAGTCAAAATACAACTTGAGTTATTACAAATTTACAAGCACAAGTGAAAACCAAGTAAACACTAGCTATTCAAAGTAAAATACCATGTTGACACTCTTTCTGTTTTTTGCTTATAACGTTTTATCACACAAAAGTCTAGCTGACAAGTTTCGAATAAAAGGGCACGTTGAATTTGCAAGCGAATTACTACAAAAGAAGCGCACTTTTCTTGATGCTTCAAAGAAGATCAGTTCAGATAAAGCCAATGTGAGATTTAGTCAAGCTTATAATAATTTATAATAATATTAATGGTTTCTGTTGTGTATAAATAGCAGAATATACTTAAATACGACATGTTGAGATTGCTGCTTTCCTTGTCTTCTTCGCAGAACCAATCATTTGACTTTATATCAAGCGACAATCAACAACACATACAGAATAGTAACACTAGCTGGAATGAGTTGGTAAAGGAGGAACCGTTAGAGGGGGATCATTGGAAGACTTGGTCTGATTATTCTGATGCAGAAAGCGCTGCAAGTAATGATGACGACAGCGATAAAGAACAGTTTGAACTGGATCGAGACCAATTACAAAAGAAATACAATAACTATAGTAGTAGTGATAAGGTAATACAACCAAAACTACAGAAAGCGGATTATATTGAGCAAATGGAATTGGATACCCGTCAAGATAATAATGCATTGGAATACTTGATATCACAACAATATTGGAGAGAACAAAGGGATGATATAGTGCCAGGTAAATAAGTATATATAGATGGATTAAATGCACTTATTCATCATAATCATATATAGAAGACACTCAGGTGAATGGATCCATCTTGTATCATCCACTTCAACTAAATAGCGCACTCTATCATCACGAGGAAATGAAGCAGCATATCAAACTATTGAATGAAGCAGATGTAATACGAGAGGTGCTATTCTTGTTAAAAGGGTGTGAAGGTGTGCTGTTTAAATATGATGAAAACGAAGATCATTTTATAGTAAGATACATATGAATATATACGAGGGCGCTGCTATTAATACTAAAATCACTTATCTCTTAGCTTGATGAGAATTACATGGTTCAACATCTTAGCCAACATTCACTCTCTTCGTTACTAAACGAATTCTGTAACTATGGAAACATGATTAGTGATTTAAGGGTCATTGCAACACGCATTGCCAATCGCATTCAATTTGGACAGACCAGTCAGGCATTTGCAACCGCTGTAGTCAAGTTGCTTATCGATTTCGAACTTCAACTTTCCAAGCTAGAAACAGACAATCAATTCACTACAGTTGATCCATCCAAGATTATCTCGCTACTAAAGTTACGAAACACATTGGATCCTACACTACAAATGTTTGGAGAGATACACAATATCGCAATAAGTATTCCATTCGATAATCAAATGAATGTCAACAGTTATCTTTTGTCCGTCATTTATGAGCGTACAGTGATTGCACAGAGCTCGGAACAGCCGCATATTTATACCAATCTATTGAACGTATTCGAGCAAACAATGGCTCCTATTGGTAGAATGATGGATGAGTGGATATTTTATGGCAGTCTAGACATTGATAAAGCAAACGAGTTTTATGTAAAACGACAATTGGACATTCAAAAGGACGAAATGGACTTTTGGAAAAAAGGCTATTTCCTAACACAAGTGGATCAAACAGAGGGATGTTTCAAGTGTCCATTGTTTGATGCACATGTTATGGAGCGTGTATTCTTTACTGGAAAGGCGATTGATTTATTGACTCGAATGAAAAAGCTACCAACCGTAGGTGTTTTGAATGTTGCTATTCTGAGTAATTTGGATATTCAAACTGTTACTTTACATTAGGACATGAGACCGAGCTTTTTTTCTGATACGATATCGAAATGTTTGGCAGATCAGAATGACGAACCACTTGAAATATTATCAGATGATGAACAAGTGAATGGGATGGAACTAATAACTATCGATGATGACATTCAAGATGCGGAACAAATATTGCTGGATTGTGAGGATAGAGGAATTGATGCTGAATTGGCGGTACCAGGAAGACAAGAGATGAAGCATGATGCTTTTACAAGAGCACTCTTTCCACTGCTCGACCCATCGCCAACAATAAATAAAATAGAGGATAAAAGGATGGAACCATCAACCATTGGTGTGCTTTTCGATCAAGTATTTATTCAGGCTGTAGAGAAATACATTGAGAAACCATATCATCAAGTGGCAAATCATCTCAACAAAGTACTGCATCAAGAATGTGCATTGGATCAGCAACTCAAAACATTGGCTTCGGTATATCTTATGCTTGAAAATGACCTGATGCATTCATTCTGTGAATCATTATTTATTCAAGTGAGTTTATTATATATAACAATGCGTAGGAAAATGGACTAAACCTGAATAATGTAGATGGATAAGCAGGCACATTGGTTTGATGAAATTATTTTAAACCGCATCTATTTGGAAGCCTGCGAACTCAGTGGTTACAAGGAGATTGTTTACATTCACATCGACGATGGTATTAGTAAAGCAAAGGACATGACGAGTTGTCTGAGCCTTGTTCGATTCAATGTACAAATCAACTGGCCGTTAAATAACTTTGTACAATTATCAAATTTGGAAGAATATACAAAGATTACGGGCTTTTTAATGCGATTAAAGAGGTCCAAATATGTTCTTGAAAAACGCACATTACTATTTGGAAGAGAACGAAGTAGCTCTGGTCGAAATACAATGAGGTTTTATTCCATCCGTATAAAAATGCTGTGGTTTGTGAATGCCTTTTGGAGATATATAATGACCACAGTAAGTAAATATGAGTATTATCATTGCTATTAATAAACTAATATCTTTTTAGGTTTTACATGTAGAAACATTAAGGTTTTACGATAACCTATCAAAGTCCAAAGATGCGGATGAAATCACTGCATTGCATAGTGCTTACGTTCGGCGCATTGTTGATTACTGTCTACTAAACAACAAGGCAGTATCGATTAAAAAATCCATTATTCAAATTATGGATTTGACGGAAAAAATGGGCGATTTATTTAAGCAATTCATGATCACAAAGGAGCATAATGATACTGCTTTTAATGACGAATTGGATATGATTGAAAAAGAATTTGACGCTGCCAATAAGTTTATTACTGCAAGCTTGAATATTTTAGGGAAAAAGACAAACCTGCCATGGCGTAAGTTATTATTATCACAACACTCAAGGTTAAAATAACTGAAAAAAAAAACGATTTTGTTTATTTTATAGTTGAATCACTGGCAAGTTCGCTATCTGCCCAATAAGTTATATAAAAGAGAATAGTAATTACAATAAAATACAATAATAGTTAATAATTAGTAATAAAATCAAGAGTACACTGTTTTAAATGTTTTCAATATGTTCAGTGGTGTGCTGCTTTGGTTTCTCAAAATAATGCTGTTGTTCATGATCACCATGATAGGTGTGATGAGTTTTGATGTTTTCAATAATAACCTTGCCTTCGACACATCCATCGTCAAACATAAGATCAACCTCCTCAAGACTCTTACCCTTGGTCTCAACAAACCAAATATAAACAACGAAGAATGCAATGACATTCCAGGCAGCATAGAAAATATAAGTGGCCCACTGGATACGCTGCAACAATAATGGCGTCCAGAGTCCTATACAAAAATTACTAAGCCAATTGGAGGAAACTGCAAGAGACATGCCCTTTGCTCTAGTACGGAAGGGGAATATTTCAGCAGGGTCTAAAAGCAAAGGATG
>VCJE01001736.1:0-10222 GCA_024140265.1 Backusella liffmaniae | reverse complement strand
TTTTTTTTTTTTTTTAAAAAAAAAAAAAAAAAAAAACTTACAGTAACAATATTAATACCAGATAATTGAGCTAAAGCCTGTACAGCGATGGAGATGAATGATCTTCTTCTATAAGTGGTAAACATCTCCCACCAAGTAGGTTCTCCCAATTTAGATTCCAATTCAAGCGTTTCCCTGATATGCTCATATTCAGATGTTACATCAGGGTGATCCTTATCCTTTCCTTGCATGTCAGAAAGCGTCTTGATGGCTTGTTCACCTCTATCCTTTGAGACCAAATACCGTGGTGATTCAGGAAGTATCAAAGTACCGACTGCCAAAATCAAGCCAAAGGCACATTGTAAAATCAAGGGGCCGCGGTACGACCAATCAGATTGGACATACGAGAAACCATAGTCAATGAATTCTGACGAGACATACCCAAACATATTGATACTCATTCCCAAAACGGTGACTTTTCCTCGCTGTTGAATAGAATTATATTAATATTATTCTGTAACAGCTATATTTTTACATCATTAATTTACATTATGTGCCTGACTAAGTTCAGCTGTGTAAACAGGCAGTACTGTGCTCAGGAAACCGATACCCCAACCAGCAATTAAGCGGCCAGCAAGCAAAAGACCAATGGATTTTGAACCAGTTTGCATTGCACCACCAATTATAAAAATACTTGCGCCAATAAGAATAGTCAATCTTCTACCGATATGATCCATAAACCAAGACGTTGAGTATGAAGTACACCAGGCACCCAATTCAAATATGGCAACTACAAGGCCTTGTATGGTAGCATTGGGGTTTCCGAATTCGTTTAACCATCTCTCGTTCACCAGCACGCCGCTCATAACGCCCTGATCGTCTATATTAAAGAAAGACAGTGAATAACTGTTCCATATTACTCCGTATTTCTCATCAATATTCCCAGAAAGTTACACCCAAACAAAAATTGGCCCAGACTTGCAAAACATGCTACTGAGTACAGCAAAGCATTTCCCCTCATATTAGTGGTTTATAAGCTGTAAAAAAAATAAAAAGGGGTTATGAAATAAAGTTAAGCAAAATACTGTGCCTCTTTATATTTATATTTTTTTTTAAGAAAAAAAAAAACGCTAGTGCAGATATATTGTGATCTCTTTACTTCTGCACTTTTCTACTTTCAAACAAATTACAAATAAAAATTTTAATAGTGAGTGCCACCAGCGATGTTTTTCATATATGCTTAATCTAAACTAGATAAGCCAATCGGGTTAATTTTTCCAATTTTCTAAACAAATCGCTTTTTAAAGTGAGAATCCTTTTTTCTCATATGTGAAAGGCACGAAATAAACCCAGAAAAAAAAAGCATATTTAAATGCGAAATCGCGACCTTGTTTCATATTTATCAACATCTCTTTTTTGTTTTGTTTCTTTTTGTTTTTCATTTTTCCCACATTTTATTTTTAATACCAACGATAGATGTCTAGCTCAAGTTCTATGACCGTTGCCAGTTGGCAAACCACTGGTTCGATTACCTTAATGAATAAGGATATTCCACAACTAAAGTCGGGAGAGATTCTTGTAAAAGTAGCAGCATCAGGCATTTGTGGTACATTAGTTATTATTTCCCATACTATCGAAAAAAAAAATTAAAATTTTAATATATAGGAACGGATCTCCATATCTGTCGTGGTGAGACTCCTCATGCTTCCAAAAAGGTGGTGATTGGTCATGAATTCTCAGGTTATGTTCAAGAGATCCATCCTGATGCACTTACCTCTGTCAAGGTCGATGACTTGGTATCGATTGATCCCAACATGCCCTGTAACCAATGTGCCTTTTGTCGTAACAAGAAGTACCATCTTTGCAACAACCTCTTTTGTATTGGAGTCACTGTAGACGGTGGCATGTCACAGTATGTTTCCGTTCCGGCTCGTGCCGTGATTGCGGTGCCCAGAAACGTCACTCCAGAGGTCGCTGCCCTTGCAGAGCCTCTCTCTTGTGTAGTCCATGCTGTCGACAAAGGTCATATCAAAACTGGTGATACCGCCTTGGTTATTGGTGCTGGTCCCATTGGTTTGATGACAACTGCTTTGGCGTCTATGAATGGCGCCCGAGTCACTGTGATTGAACCCACCGAATACCGTCGCAAAACAGCAATCGAATCCTTTGGTGCCTCCGAGGCATATGCACCTGGTGAGCTTAAACCCGTGGATGGTATTCTTGGCGAAGGCTATGATGTTGTATTTGAATGTGTTGGTCGTTCCCAGACCGCTGAAATGGCTGTTAGCTTTGCAAAGGCAGGCGGCAACGTTGTCTGGATAGGTGTTGCCAAGGTGGAGGACCGTGCTTCTATCTCCCCCTTTGAAATCTATCGCAAAGAATTGACAATCACTTCGACATATACAAACCCTTATGGTATTGATCGTGCTGTTAAAATTCTTTCCGGAGACAGAATTGATTGGTCAAAGCTTATTTCTCATTCATTCAAGTTACAAGACTTTGAAAAGGCTTGGGAAGTGTTTTTGGGTGGAACAGGCCTAAAGGTTGTCGTAACACCCTAAGACGTCAGAAAAATAGTCTAATATTCCGTGGTTGTATATGATTTTCTTTTCTTTTCTTTTTAATAAATTTTATTATTTATGAATAATAGTAGTGAGACGAACCTTTCTTTTTTACTTTATGCAACTTTTGACATAAACGTTGGTGAAATATTAAGCGGGGGGTTTTTTTTGCTACTCTCCTTTTTTGAGTTTTGGTAACACCACTATTACAGAATAAAAAACAAATTATGTTTTATTATTAATGATCTCATCATATGTAATACGATAGATAAAGTTTTCATGTGTTTAAAAGGGTTGTGAATCGTAAAGTCTTGATCAGCTGAACTGCTTAGAATCAGACAACAATAATAGCAGTGATATACTTTTATAACATGAACATGTTGTAAAGTAAACACAACTACTCACTCGCTTTTATATAAAAATATCAAGTTACTTTAGTACCATCATTCCTGTATATATTTGGAGACTTAATGAGTAGTATTCATTATAACAACTGAATACCGAAAGATGTCAACACAAAAAAATACAAACTTATTTCCAAAAAAAAAAAGACCTTATATTGACCTTCTAATTAATTGGTCGATAATTGCATATGGCTCACAAAGCTAGAGCCCGATTTTTGAAGCAGGAAACCAAAATTTCGAGATATATGTCACCATCTTGTTAGTTTCAGTGAAAACAGGGTCCGTTAGGTCTATCACAAACAGTGCCTGATTGTCTGATCATCAAATTCAAGACATTTCCCCAAAGCAAACCATATGTAGAAACCTATTCTGTTTAACATTTTAAATTATAGAATAGCTCTCATTATATCTAGCAATCCATTCAAGATTTAAATGTTCAATCTACTTAATCAAATATTTGTATAGCCCAACCGAGTCAAATATATATTTTTTACAACATATTCTATGACGTGCTTTGCATGTACAATGTATCGGTACTTTTGATTATCAAAAATATGTCAATAATAAAATCTTCAAATAAAAATTATCCAAGTAATGAAGCGCTTTCTTATATATATATAGATCTATTAAACATTATCCAGATTTCCAGTTTGTATTGTATTGTATTGAGTTTTTACAAAAGTTACTTCCACAGTTCACACACATTCTATTAATAGAGCTATAATGTTATGTAGTATACTTTGCTGCTGGAAACCAAGTTTATTTTAGAGCTATATCCCAGGATGTAGATGATGAAACTTTTAGTAATGATGTTATTGATTGGAGAAAATGCAGTACTGAAGCATGTTTAAATGCAGCAAACAGTACAATAATTCTTTAGAAAGTTATGTCTAGATCAGCTGATGATACATTAGCTTATCAGAATAAAGAAAGGGTCACTTTCTGTTTTTCTTTGTTGTAGTATGCCACGATCTAGATTTATATCTTTCTAAAAATCGAATACATATATTAGTTTTCATTTCCATTTTTCTGTATAATAGAAATAAGGAGTGCTGTACTTGATTAAAAAAATATTTATCCATAAAATTACAAGACAGATGGTGTATACCTAGTGCTTTTTTCTCTTCTAAAATTATATACAGTGTATATGTCTGTATAGAAGCAAAATCATAATCGATTACATGATTAGAAACAATATTTGGGGTTGGGATCTTTAGTATGATTTATTTCTATTTTTGAAAAGATGTCCTTTGAAACTTATATATACATTTACCTCTCTACTACATATACAGCATTTGTGTGTGTGCTGTTAAAGAAATATAAGAAATATAGGGAAAATGTCCCATCAGTCATGCTTATTCGAATCAAAACAAATAGAAAATCTTTGAAAGGTCTAAACCTTTTAAACCACCATGCATCTTAGTGTATATCTAAGTAAATCCATCATAATTTACCTTGGTTATTTTATTATATTAAACTCTTTAATACGAAATATATATTTTTAGCAGTGGTATTGTACTCTTTCCTATTTTTCTGCCAAATATTCTGTAGCAGTCTTGAAGTGAGAGTTATTGACGTGATCAGTCTTTTTTAAAAGGATGAATGATAGAGATGATCTTATGCATAATGCTATGCAGGTGTAAACTGAGGTATTTTTTTTGAAGTATGACAGATACATCTTTTTGATTTATTTTTTTTTGGACTTCATATGTAAATTTAATTTGTGTTATTAAATGAATACGGTTCATAATGGCATACATTTTAATATATATTTGATCCAATAACATAAATGAGGTTTTATTGGGCTGAAGCTATCAAGGTTAGCGATCATATATTGAGATCGATGATCTATACAAAAGAAGTAAAAGATATACTACATTATTGTTTTTCTTTTCTTTTTCCTTCTATACAAAATAGATAATTATTTTGTGTATAATGGTACAAAGTACTTTGTCTGATAATAATTTTCACATTATGGATGATTTTTATCTTTTCCTTTATACTACTAGTTTACTTGTCTAGAATAAACTGTTAAAAAACGAAACTAATATATTGAGCTGCCTAGTCTTCTTTATTTTCACATTTGAAGTATAGAATAGAAATGCTGATAGTAATATACCAAAAACCAAACATTAAATGATCTAAATATGTTTAATTCTTATCATTCGTACTTTAATGTGCTTAAATGTATGCTGATAAAACACTCTTTATTAAACCAGCAATGTGTCTATTTTTGTTACCTTGATGACTTTTTATTTATCGATTTGTTTAAGAAAGCACATTTAACATGTCCAGTCTATCAAAATAAAGCAAAAACATGTTACAAGCTAAACCATTTTTAAAAAGACATATATCTTGATACATCATCAAAAAAGCTATATAAGCAAAGCAAAATCCAAGGTTATAAAAATAATTAACTAACAATTGACTTTCAATTACAAACAAAAAAATATTCAAATTAACAATGCGTTTCTTGACTCTTACTGCTGTTTCCGTTGCTATCTTGACCCTTTCTCAAAGTGTAACCGCTCTTCCTCTTGATCGTGCACTCCTCCATGATCCAAATAGCGAAATTAAACGCTCGATTCCTCACTTGAGCTACCTTTCTAAAAGAGATGGTATTGGCTCTATTAGCGACTCCAACCTTGAAAACTCTGCCATAGTTGGTGTAGGAGGTAACGTTGGCGGTGATGCCACTGCATCTGTTGGAGGTGATGCAGATTCTGATTCTGATAGTGGAGCTGGAGCTGGAGCTGGAGCTAATGCTGGAGCTAACACTGGGGCTAACACTGGAGCAGGTGCAGGTGCAGATGCAGATGCTGGTGCCAACGCTGGTGCAGGTGCTGAAGCTGGTGCTGAGGGAGGTTCTGGTTCTGGTTCTGAAGGAGGATCTGGCGCTAACTCTGGATCAAGTTCAGGTGCTGAATCTGGCTCCGGTTCTGAAGGAGGATCTGGTTCTGAAGGAGGATCTGGTTCTGAAGGAGGATCTGGTTCTGAAGGAGGATCTGGAGCTAGCTCTGGAGCAAGTTCAGGTGCTGAATCTGGATTCGGTTCTGAGGGAGGATCTGGTTCTGAAGGAGGATCTGGTTCCAACGCTGGTGCAGGTGCTGAGGGAGGACCTGGTTCTGAAGGAGAATCTGGTGCCAACGCTGGTGCTGGTGCTGGTGCTGGTGCAGGTGCTGAAGCTGGTGCTGAAGGAGGATCTGGTGCCAACGCTGGTGCAGGTGCAGGTGCTGAAGCTGGTGCTGAAGGAGGATCTGGTGCCAACGCTGGTGCAGGTGCTGAATCTGGTGCTGAAGGAGAATCTGGTGCCAACGCTGGTGCAGGTGCAGGTGCAGGTGCAGGTGCTGAAGCTGGTGCTGAAGGAGGATCTGGTGCTCATACCGGTGCCGGTGCTGGCGCTCATGCCGGTTCCGGTAGCCACAGTGGCCATGGAAATCATGAGGGTGGTGGTCAATGGGGATCTCACGGCGGTAGCCACGGAGGTAGCCACAGTGGTGGCCAAGGCGGAGACCAAGATTGTTAATAGTAGTGGTGGTAATCCTTAGGGATAAATAAATTTATTGGTGTTAAATTTCATAATAAATAAAACAAAACTTGAACGAATCTGAGCTTTTTATAGTATTATACATTTTTATAATAGATTGAGAGAGAAAAGTATAACATAAATGATGGTATAACATATATATAGCATTAAGTATGATTTATGGAATAATCTTAAAGTGCTTTACTTCACTACATGATATATACCATATGAAAAAATTACACTGAAAAAACTGGATAGTGTCTTTTTATTCTATTTTCTCTACCATTCTATTTAATAGAAATGATATCAATTGCTGATGATAAACGGTTTGCATTTCTACCTTTTTTTAGAAGCACAAAAAATGAAATCTATTTTTCAATGACAGCTTTTGTGACTGCGCCATCAACAATAATCAACAATAAAAATAAAAAAAATAAAAACGTATTTCAATTCTCTGTTGTTGGTGTTGGTGTTCATATCTAAATAAGCAAAAACAAAAAAGAAGAAGAGAATGAGTAGCGACGTTGAAACCAAACGTTTTGATCCTGTACAAGAGATGGAGAGGATGAAGCTGACGACACGTGCGGGAGGAGCCTATATTCCACCTCATCGCTTGCGTCAGATGCAGCAAAATGTAACGGACACCTCGAGCGAAGCCTACCAGCGCATCACCTGGGAAGCACTCAAAAAATCCATCAATGGTCTTATCAACAAAGTCAATATCTCAAACATTAAAATGCTTGTCCCAGAACTGTTTGGAGAGAACCTGGTGCGTGGTAGAGGTCTTTATTGTCGTAGTATGATGAAGGCACAAACTGCAAGTTTACCGTTTACGCCTGTTTACGCTGCTGTCACTGCAGTTGTCAATACAAAATTACCTTCAGTTGGTGCATTGTTACTTTCTCGCTTGGTGCTGCAGTTCAGACGAGCCTATAAACGTAATGACAAGGTAAGATCATAACGAGAAGAGAAGGAATAATTGTATTGATTATTCATTCTTTTTGTGGAGTGTTTAGTAAAGCTAATCATTATTTTATCGTGTTCAAAATAGACTCCTTGTTTAGCAACAACCATGTTTATTGCCCACTTAACCAATCAACTAGTCGCCCATGAAATTCTTGCACTTCAAATTCTCGCGCTATTATTGGAAAAACCCACGGATGATTCAGTAGAGATTGCAGTTGGTTTTATGCGTGAGGTTGGCGCCCACTTGGCAAACGTATCACCCAAGGCCAATAACGCGATTTACGAACGCTTCAGAGCTGTACTTCATGAGGGTGAGATTGACAAGCGTATTCAATACATGATTGAAGTTTTGTTCCAGGTTAGAAAGGATAAATACAAGGACAATCCGCCTGTGCTTCAAGAACTGGACCTTGTAGAGGAAGATGACCAAATTACACATAATATCGGTCTAGACGATGATGACTTGGACACAGAGGAAATGTTGAACATTTTTAAATTTGACCCTGATTATACTGAAAATGAAGAGAAATATGCCGCCATCAAGGCAGAGATATTGGGTGATGACGAGAGTGAAAGTGGAAGTGACGGAGGATCGAGTGGTGAAGACAGTAGCTCGGAAGACGAAGACGAGGATGAAAAGCAAATGGAGATTATGGATCAGACAAATGCAGATATTATCGAACTTCGCCGTAAAATTTATTTAACTGTCATGTCTAGTGTAAACTTTGAGGAAGCATGCCATAAATTGATGAAACTAGATATCCCAGAAGGACATGAGGTAAGTGGTATTATCATTTGTTTATGCTTTGATTAACATGTATTTTTTGGTATTTTAGGCAGAGTTGAGTAATATGATTATCGAGTGTTGTTCCCAAGAGCGTACTTATCTCAAATACTATGGCCTAATGGCCGAGCGATTCTGTAAATTGAACCGCATCTGGGTAGAAAAGTTCGTCGATTCCTTTCAAGAAGTATATGATACCATCCATCGCTACGAAACCAACCGTTTGCGTAACATTGGTAAATTGTTTGCCCATTTATTCAACACAGACTCATTGCCATGGACTTGTTTCCAAATGGTTCGCTTGACCGAAGAAGAAACCACCTCAGCTTCTCGTATTTTTGTAAAAATCTTGTTCCAAGAAATTAACGAATTCTTGGGCCTTAAAACACTCAAGGAGCGTTTATTGGATCCATTCCTATTGGAAAGCTTGTCAGGAATGTTTCCAAAAGATAACCCAAAAAACACACGTTTTGCGATCAATTATTGGACAAGTATTGGCTTGGGTGCCCTCACAGAAGATTTGCGTGAATGGCTAAGAACCGCCCCTCAACAAATTATGAAACGGGGTGAAAGTGACAGTGATTCTTCAGGCTCAGATTCAGATAGTGATAGTGGAAGTGATAGCAGTAGTGAAAGCGAGAGTGATAGTGGAAGTGAAAGCGACAGTAGTAGATCAGACAGTGCTAGTAGCTATTCATCTTATAGCTCTCGTGGAAGTGATCGTCGTCGACGTACCCCAGTACGTCGTGATCGTGATAGCCGTAGTCCTCCATTACGCCGTGGCCGTGGTAGCACTAGTCTACCAGCTCGCCGTAGCCGCGATAGCCGCAGTCCACCATCACGTCACAGTCGCGATAGCCGCAGTCCACCATCACGTCACAGTCGCGGTAGCCCCAGCCCACCAGTGCGTCGTCGCCGTGGTAGCCCTAGTCCACCAGTGCGTCGTCGCCGTGACAGCCCCAGTCCACCAGTGCGTCGTCGTCGAGATAGCCCTAGTCCACTAGTGCGTCGTCGTCGTGATAGTCCCAGTGTTAGTCGCAGTCCTAGCCCAGTACGCCGTCGCCGCAATTCGGTGAGTCGTAGCCCTGTTCGTCGTAGTCGTGATAATCGTAGCCCTGTACCCCGCCGTCGCAATTCACTAAGCCCAAGCCCTGTACGACATGATCGTAGTGCTGCAAGTCGTAGCCCAAGTCGTAGCCCTAGTCGTAGTCGTAGCCCTAGTCGTAGCCCTGTACGTCGTCGTCGCTATTATAGTCGCAGTCCTGAACGTAGCCGTAGCCCAAAAAGATCCCGTCGTTAGTTGAATAACATTATCATTAATAATAAAAAAACATGCCCTGACTCGTGGATGAATGTATAAATATTTTGCTCTTTTTTTCTTTTTTCTTTTGGATATGATACTCAAAGTTGTTTTAACTACATGAAATAAATAAAAATAATATTTAAATAAATCATGGTTATAACATTTCTTCACCAATTTTATGGAATGGAGGCATAGAGATAAACAGATAACAATTATATATGTTAAGATAAAGTATTGCTTTAATATATTTTTGCATATAAAACATGTTTAAAAAGCATATAGTTTATTAAATAAATATCAAAAATGAGTGTTGTAGATGGGGGGGGGCCAAGGTGAATTAATAACAAAATTACTAATATCTCTTGGTTAATTCGACATTCAAATCTTTTGGTCCAACAACAATTCCATTGGCTCTTAAACCATCCTTATGAATGGAATCTTCAGGTAATATCCATGTAAATTTTCTCACTGCAGATAAAAGGTCAGTATTTATAGATCTAATTCAATGTATATATACTTACAAAGCATAGAAAGCATAACTCTCTGTTCAGCCAAACTAAAGTTCATACCAATACATTGTCTTGCCCCATTTCCAAACGGAACCCAGCTCATACCTTTACCAGATACCTTAGCATCATCTCCTTCAGCAGCAAAGCGGTCAGGGTCAAATTTCAAGGCATTTTTCCAGTTCTTTTCAGA
>VCJE01001733.1:13947-24078 GCA_024140265.1 Backusella liffmaniae | reverse complement strand
AAAAAAAAAAAGTAGAAACTTGTCCTTACGCCTGAATGGTTGTAAAAACACGATTTAGATCCAGGTTTACGATTTTTTGAAAGGCAGAATCAGGGAATTCATCCAGTGGCGCATTCCAAGTAGCTCCGGCATTGTTCACTAATACATCAAGGTCTACGTATTGTTAGTCTAACTGATACTTTTTACAAACAAGCATCTAGCTTACGGTCTTCAAGTTTTCCGAATTCTTGGACAAGGTTCTTGATATCTTCAACTTTTTGTAAGTCAGCAGGAAGCGCAAAGCACTGACCAGGCCCTAAAGCTGTCAACCTAACAGCAGTCTGGTCCAAGCGTAAGTATATATTTTTATTTTTAAATTTACTCCTTTACCTCGTTACAGGTCTTTGCAGAGCGGCTACTGATATACACTTTCGCACCAGCTTGAATGTATCCCTAATTTAATTTATTATTGATTTATCCAAAGTAATACGTTCTTTTTAAAATTTACATACAGTGGCGATCATTTCACCAATTCCTCTGGAACCACCAGTGACAAGAACGACCTTGCCTTTAACATTAAAAAGATCTGCTAAGTTTATATTCATTTTATAATAAAAGAGTGAGAATAAAAGCAAAAAAGTAATGAAACTAAAACATGCGAATATAATTCAATTTGCTGTGAGAAAATAGATTACAATTATTTTTCAAAATAGCATATGTTACACTTCAAATATCATGCCAATTCTAAACTAAATCCATGGAGAGTGGGTAAAATAACACGCAATAACGTTGGACCAGAAAGACGAAACCATAACAAAAAAAGGAATCTGCATCTAGATCATACCATTATATGATATTTTTTCCCTTCATAGAGTTGGTAACACTCGGTATAGCGGTACCTTTCTTATAAAGCGAAACATATAGACTTCTACATTCCTTTTAATTTACATGATCTTTTCCTTGACTGAAAAGTATTATCATGTTGTCTCCATATACCAGAAGAGATCCCTTGGTTATATATTTATTATAAACTCTGTTATGAGATAAAGTGCCAATCTTCATTGAGAATGGTATGTTTTTTAAAAAAAGTTTGTTCTTGCATTCGATATTTGTTTATTAGATATAGATCTATACATCTATTTAAATACGTGCAGTGTTTTGTATGGCTCCGCCATCTACTACAATAACTGCACCCAAGGTATATTGGCCAGCACGAGAGGACAAGTAGATACAAGTACCAACAATATCTTCAGGTGTTCCGATGCGACCAGTTGGAATTCCTTGCAATATTTGATCACCAAAGTTCTTTAATGTGTCTGCCATCATTTTTGACTGGAAAGAACCTGGTGCGATAGCATTGACAAGAATATGTTGTCTTCCTAATCTACCAGACAAATGACGAGTTAAGTGATGAATGGCTGCTTTAGATGCAGAGTAAGCATAATTTTCATATTTAGGGGCCTATAAAAAAAAGTTGAGAAATACACCAAAAATTGAAGGACAACACAAACTTACCACTAAACCAGCAATTGAGCCAATGTTGATTACACGGGAAGGCAAATCTTGAGTAGCTTTTGCTTTTAAGAGTGGGATAAAACTATACTATCTCTTTAGATGGCGTCTCTCACTTGTGAATATAGTTACTTACGCTTGAGTTAAGGTGAAGATACGGTTGACATTTAGGTTCATCACCTTTTGGAAAGCTGCATCAGGATATTCGTCGAGTGGTGCACCCCAAGTTGCACCAGCATTGTTAACAAGTACATCGAGACCTATTTATTCGTCAATATAACTATTTTTAATACCCTTAAAACTTCAACTTACGATCTTCAAGTTTTCCGAATTCTCGGACAAGATTCTTGATATCATCAACTTTTTGTAAGTCAGCAGGGAGAGCAATGCACTGACCTGGACCTAAAGATGTCAATCGAGCAGCCGTCTAACCTTATTTATGAGCATTTGATTTATCCTCAATGTTGATATTAAGTACCCACCTCGTCACAGGCCTTTGCAGAACGACTACTGATATAAACCTTTGCACCAGCTTGAACAAAACCCTATGTTGCCTTTCTTAATTCATAAATATATTTATCTTTGATATTGATACATACTGTGGCAATCATTTCTCCAATGCCTCTGGAGCCGCCAGTGACCAGTACAATTTTTCCTTTCACGCTGAATAGATCTGGGATATTAACATTCATTTTTTTTTTGTTCAAGATAGTTATAATTAAGCAAAAGAAAAAGGAGAGAAATTTCAAGATGAAATTCATGTTTATAAAATTTAGTGTGTGAGAAAATAGCTGACTGTTCATTTTTTTTAATTTTTGGCAACCCGGCATCCGTAACACATTTAAAACCTTGAAGACAGAACCTAGAAAACAAGAACACTTGCTGTTTGAACTAAATGCAAAGTCCTGGCATTTTTGTTTTCTTTCTCTACAGCCTTTTGTAACCTTCCATTCTACCAATTCCCCTTTTCTGTAATTACGCATGACGTCATTTGCTCACCATTTTGATTATATAAAATGACTTTGTTCCTATCTTCTTTTTTTAAAAAAAACTTCTTTCTTTCTCTAAACCAAAGGGCAAATGAGTAATAATTGATACTATTTGCATTTTTTAATATATAAAAGAGCTAAACGGTAACTTTATGTATAGGTTGGGCCTCAAAAAGTCGAAAGCAAATAGTAGAATCAGACGAAGAGAATCTTCAGGATGAATCTGTTACGAGATGCATTTGCGGTGATCAACGTAATATTCTCTTATATTTTTTCCTTGCCCTTTATGAATATAGAACTTATTTGTTATTTTATTTAAATTTAGATAGCAATGGTCTAATGGTGCAATGTGACCAGTGTTTCGTATGGCAGCATTGCGAATGTATGGGACTGGAAGAAGCTGATATACCTGATCAGTACTTTTGTGAGCAATGTCGACCCACTGATCAGCTTGAAAGGTATAAACTTCAATAATATAAAAATATCGATAATATACTTATATATGCTGTTTAGCTATAAGCCCCTGTCCCCAGAGTCCGATATAGAAAAGAAGCAGACAGTCGAAGTGTCAAATAACACCGATTCTGATGTATCATCTCCCTTAGAAATAGGCAAGTAAGACTAAAGCCAATCTAGAATTGCATGTTGTCTTACTTTTTTGGTTGTTTAGATTATGAATCGGGAAGGTTTGAACATACAGTGAGAACAACAAAACGAATAGACAAAAAGCAAAACAAAAGAAAACAAAAGACATTAAATAAAACACCAGCATCTCGTATCACGGCACCGCAGCCAGAGTTAGCCAATCATAAGAGTGCATTCTGTCCTGAAAACCCACCTTCCGTCAAAGTCCGCCTACCGAATGCACGCATGACTTTTGACGAGATGAGCAAACGAGCCAATCAAATACTAGAATCTGTTTATTCCATGCAGCTAGAAAGGAGGAGTCAAAAGACTACCTTTGAAGTACAAAGTGCTGGCACAACATATCCCAATTCTCACTTGATACCTGAAATACCTTGCTCTCCTTCTTCTATGAGCAGTGCAAGTACCATCCCTTTAAATGACGAAGAACCAATGATAAATATCGTATCAAAGGCTGAGCCATCTTCCTTTGAATTGATGGACCTTTTGACAAGAGATCTCATCAACTTTCAACAAAGATTTGGATAAAAAAAATACTTTATTTAAATTTCTAAACTTTATACGATTTTGACCCCTCTCTTCCCCATTTTTATGTATATATCATTTTTCTTTTTTAGGAAGCAACAATTAAAATTATGTATTTAATAGCAAGAATGTATGTTTTTATTTATTTATATTTACTTTCTCTTTATTTATCCAAAAAATGGCTCGCCAGCTTCCACTGTGAGCCATCCATTGGTATGTTTTGTATATCTATATGATGTTCTGTAGTTGGTTCAGGGCGAGATCTATGAGCCGTGTTCCATCCTGTAGAATGATTAGAATGAGTTGGATTCGCTGCAAGAGTAGCATGCTCGAGTTTTGGTGTAACAGAAAGCTCTTGTGGTTCACCATCCAAGGAAACCACTAAGGGGACATGCATGATTGTTGAATTCTCAGCAGGAGAATCTATAATTATATCGCCACCATTCCAGGTCATGTTAATTTCGACGGGCGCATTTGGCCTTTTTACTTTTTTATGTTCAAGTTGAACACTATCAAAATCTGATAAGGATATACTGATAACTGGAGGCTCGGTTGATGTTTGAAGCGGTGTTGTTTGTGTTGCTTCATGCTGCAACTGTGGCTGTGGCTGCACCTGCGATGGAGCTTGTGACTGAGACTGTTTGCTTTGAGTTTGTGATCGCGCCGAACGTTCCTTTTCTAAAGCCGAAAATTCAGCCCAAGGGTTTGATGCGCTTGGTGATGGTGATGATGTTGATGATGGCTCTTTTTGGGACATGTCTGAAGGTTCAAGAACTGAGGTTGATGTATTAGACCATGAAGTATTCGAATTGGATACTATAGGAGATTTAGACCAAGACTGTTGGTTTGTTGATAATAATGTCGAGTCTGCTTGAGGTGTATCGGACTGGATAGAAGAAGTTGACGTTGCCTGTGTTACATCTGACTTCTTTGACCAAGATGTAGAGTCGCCTACCCAAGATTTTTCCAATTTTGGACTATTGTGTACACTTTTAGGTAGAAATGCTTTCTTAGGCTTTGGTGATTCTATTCTTGTTTCCTTTATCACATTATGAGCAGCTTGATCAGTAGCAAATTTTTTCCATCCGCCTACATTATCGTCTTTTGGAGCCAATGCAATTTGATCCCTCCAGCTTCCAGGCGAAGGTTTCTTTGCCTCAACTTTGGGTGATTGAATTTTGGGCCCAAGTTTCCAGTTTTGATCGGATTCGGATTTAGCATTATTCGAATTTTGATTTTGATTCCAGTTAGATTCGCCCCATTGTTGCACAGGCACTTGACTCCGTTCATTGCTGCCATCAAGCTTGTTGTCTTGTACAATCCCCTGATTCCAACTTGCATTAGTATGTTTATCTGATGCCGTTTGTGAGTCATCTTGGTTGCTCCAACTTTTTCCTTCACCATGTTTTGTTGATCCCTCTGATCCATCTTTTTTAAAATCTTTGGCAGGTCCTTGATTCCATTCTATCGCACCTCCCCAGCCTGTTTCTTCTTTCACAGGTGTTTCTCCCCAACCTATAGTATTTGCTTGGTCTGATTCCTTAATAGGTGCTTGACCGTCACTATTAGTTGAAGATAAAGTTGTCGTGTTCAAATCTTCGTCTCTAGCAGAATTGTCACTTTGGTGTAATGCAGTATCATTTCGGACATTGTCACAAGTGGGTTCACTACTCCCAAATTGAGGGTTGTCAAAACCATTGCATTCCAATTGTAAATTTTCATGTTGTTCATTTTGCCCTTCCCCTTCTTTTTCAGATGATTCACTTTCTTTTGTATCTTTTAACTCTTGCTTTTCAAAATCAGCGTACTCTTCTTTTATTTCTTGTAAAGAATCACCTTTCTCTAGTATTTTCTCGCTAGAACTGGACTCTGGTAATGGATGCTCTGTAGCTTCTTCCAGTTGATTGTCTGAGGGTATTTTTACATTATTTATTTCCTCATTTGGCTCATTAGCTGTATCTTCTTCCATTCTATCTTTTGACTTGCCATCATACACAGGATGTTCGCCTTGTTGTGAATGAGGCTGTTCTTGCACTAATTCGACTGTGTTTGATGTTTCAGGCTCATTTGACCCATTGCTTTGTGTTACTGGTGCTTGCATAGGCTGTTCTGAAGGCTTTTCACTGTCATTCGGTGTATTTTTCTCTAATTCTGCTTCCTGTAATTGTGACAAAGAATTGATTTTGTCATTCTCCACTTGTTCTTCTGAGGGAACGTCTTTGTGGTCGGCGTGTACGGAATTAGTTTCATCAGCTTCTTCATTTTTGGGTGACTGATTTGTCTCTTTGATTTTCTCCGCTGGAATTGATGACGCCTAATCATCCATTTCGAAATTAGTTTTCTCTATTTTATTTTGCTCCGGATTTACCTTTTTCTTCTTACCAGAACAGTCTCTTTTTCGTCACAAGCAAATTCACTCTTCTCCTCAGCTGAAACTAGTTGATCTTTTTCATTATTTGGATCGCATTTATTTGACATGGAACCATTTCCTGTTGCTGTTTCTACGTTGAATTCATCTTGTTTGGGCAAAGTCAATGTACCTTCCTCTAATGGTTCTTGTTTCTCTTCAAAATCGCTCTTCGCTTTAGCTATTAGATCGTCATGTGTCTCTGGTTGGGTAGATAATACATGGCCAGTTGGTTCTTCATTTTTTGAATCATCATCGTTATTACCCTTCTCCTTTTCATGGTCAATGGACTTGGCTGTTATTTGTATGTTTTCCTCTGTTACATTATCCTCGATTTTTACGCCATCATCAGTTGGAGAGCCTTCGCCTTTTAGTTCCTCTGATTCATTCGGCTTTTCTGTGTGAATTAAATCTTCCCCATCCCCTTTCCTTGTCTCCTATTTATGAAAATTAATCACTTTTCCTCAGCTAAAAAATAAGGACTTCCCCTCCCCTTTTAAAAAAGCACTGTACCTCTTTCGTTTCTTCATTTATATTAGACGACTCTTCTTCTTTATCTAATGACCCAGGCTTGACTGAATTCGAGGAGTCTGCAATAGGTTGACTTTCTTTCAAGGCTTCTTTTTCAGCGTCATGTGGTAGTAATTCTTGACTCTGTTTAGGTTCCTTTTCTTCATTTTCTAAGGAATTGATATTGGAGACCGATTCCTGATTAGACTGGTCTATGTTTGAGCTTTGGTCTATTATTACTTGCGATTCAGTTGAATTTATGCAGATCTGTTGATTTGTATCCCCTTTTACAAGCTCAGTCAATTGAGCACTACCATTTTTAAGACTTTCGAGGTATAAATTCTTCAACCTTTCCTTTTCCTTCTCTTTTTCTAGTTCCTCTTGGGCAACTACAAGATGGAACGTATTCCATTTTTCCAATGCAGCAGCATCTTCTGGATCAATTCTACGTTTCTCAGGTTTACGATACTCCTTTCGTTCCTCTTGCTGATGATTGTCATCGAAACGGTCTTTATTACTAAAACTGGCAAAGCTTATTGGTTTTACTCCATGAGGATCACGCTTTCTCCAATTATCGCTCTCCGCTCCTGGCTTGGTCTCGCGTACTCTCCAATTATCCGAGTCTTCGCTTGGGTGGTAAAATTCATTGTTTGAATTTAAATGTGTCGGTGTCGATACTGATGTTTGAGGACGTGGTAAAGGTATAGTAAGGTCTAAAGCATAGCATATACATAATGGCTTTAATAAAAAATATTAAAAAAAGAAAAAGAAAAAGAAAAACTTGATACCCTGCTTTACCTATATCATCAAGATAATCTACTGGCATTTTATTATGTTCTGTATATACAACTGTGGTAGATCCTTCAGCTTGCTCATTAGCCTCGTTGCTAATGCCGGTGTCTTCGTCGTCATCGTCGTCGTCATCGTCGTCGTCATCGAAGATGTCAGCCCATGCTTGACCTGAACGTAAAACTGAAGCTTCTTTTGCAACTAGAGCCGTCCAGTCATCATTTAATTCACTATCTGACATTTATTAAACTAATAACTATCGATATAGCTATTGTAATAATATGAATATAAAGTAAAGAAACAAGAAGAAGAAAAAAAGGCAAAAAAAAAAAGAAAGGAGTTTGTAATTCTGAGTAATAAATTTATCTAAAATTGCTATGATACTAATTTATAAATACAATAGGTAATCTTTGAAAATATAGAAAAACCTCACGGGTTTTACTCTTAATATTTCCTACTATCACCTCCTCTTTTTCTCCTGAATCCCATCGTATTAGTTGGAGTTTTCGAGAAATAGCATAATCAATCTAAGTGCTCTTTTTAACGTATAATAGCTCTGTCTCTATTAATAGAGTACCCAATTCATCTTATTCGGATTAAAAATTCAGTATGCTTTTATCTATTTGTCATATTTATGTTACATGTTTTCTCCTTTCATAAATCACTGTGTTTAACCATATACATTTCACAAACAATGTTATCAAAAGAAGTTCCTTATTTGTAAAGGAAATGAGTGATATTTAATGGTAAACCAAACACCTTTGAGTAACACTTCCTTGATACGAACAATAGATCCACTCCACCTAGGCATTGCCTCTTTCGTATTTGCTGTATCAGAAATACAAACGAGAGAATAATTCTGAAAAGCCAAAACGAAAGGACTCAAGTAAACAGAATTAGTTTAACTCTTCTTTCCATTCCAGTTCTCCCCTTCAAACACACTCTAACTATACAACCCAATCATTTACATAAATAGTGACATGTCCACGATGATACATAATAGTAAAACTAAACAAGTTGCATAATAATAATGAATCAAAACAATTTGTAACACCTGTCACTGAAATATGTAGTGTGTATTACAATGATCTCGTGGTTTGGCTTTCGCACAAAAAAATTTTTTTTGTAAGATAATAAAAATAAGCATTGTTAATTTTAAAATCTAACAATAGTTGAGTAGTTTAAAGGAACCGTGCTTATTTATTTATTTATCTTTTTTGTAAAAAGCATTGCTTATTCTCATAGCTGACAATAGACTTATTAATGTCTTTGAAAAGTAAGACATAAAATAGTAGACTCAACAAGTCTTTGAAGATTGAACAATTTTATTTAATATAGAAAATAAGAATTGAATCAAGTATGCCGGATTAGATCACGTACAAAGGATATTTACATACAAATTATCGGGTAAAAGCTGTGAGGCGGAATGAGGTGATATGAATGAATCAGCCAATATATACAAGTATCTTTATAATCCATTCAGTATATTTAACTATACGCCTTTATTCAGACTTAATAATTGTACATTTTCTCCACTGTATCTATGAGCCAATTGCTGATTTCTTTTTCTCAATATGCATAAGCCCATCGTTATTTAGAAGAGATACAAAGGCTTATTATACTTAAAGAGAATCAGACTACAGGATCATTCCTCTACTACCCACGGTAACTTCTTTCAGCTAATATAAACAAAATCATTTCACCTAAACCAAATAATGTTTCGATCAATTACATAGCGATGTGGTTCATAGATAATAATTGCCTTGTTAAAAAATCAGATATGCAGATCGGACTTTAAACCATCTGTTTTTACTAAAATATTGATGAAAGAATCTGCAAACAAAACCAAGATTTCTAGTAAAAAAAACATTTTTCGTGGTTAGTATTGTCATAGAGATTACAACCCTATCAACCAAAATTAAGAAGGAAAAGAGAAGAAGAAACGGATGGTAACTTGGCTATACAGCTGTTGGTTCCTATACAGGAATTACTAACAGCTTAATTCTCTTTAGATTTCAATCATTTGTCTAGGTAAATTTAACTGTGGTCAACGGTATATATAGGCTCTTTATCGGCTTAGGCGAGTTTTATATACTAAACATAGCATAAGCAGTCTCATAGTACGTGTTTATTAAGCTTTACAGTCAATATTATCATCAAATCAGGCACATTAATCTCCCAAACCTTGTCTAAAGTTGGAAAGGCAGAAGATGGCACTAAAATATCTTTGGCCCAATTGACACCACTCTTTCTTCATGGTATGTTAAAACATTTTGTCGCCCTTTCTTACCTTCTATTTCGGTTACTATCTCTTTTTTTTTTTAAAAAAAAAAGATTGGTCCTCCGTTTATGAATCCAAATTGTTTGGTACTCCTTTCTATGTTCGCTCTTTTATTTAATGTTATTACTCCGAACATTGTTCTTGAATATACGTTTCTATACTCTTATCACGCTATGCAGCATTTTATCACTATAGCATTATGTATTTCCTAGGCCCTGTGATATGTGTATTGATTATTGAAACTCACTCCAGATCGCAGAATTGTCTTATAGTTAAAAAATGCGTATATTAGATGATGAAGAAAAATAGTATTATCTGTCACACGTGTGGAAACTGATTGGATATATAGTAGTAATAGATGAGCCATTTTTTTTTCCATGTTATCAATTAAACGCGAATTCGCATTTTATTAGCTTCGAGGAGGGCATTATTTTAGAGGAAGTATGGTTTGTTCATAAGAAAATACAAGTATCACCTTTCTTTCTTTCCTTTTC
>VCJE01001732.1:0-13286 GCA_024140265.1 Backusella liffmaniae | reverse complement strand
TTTTTTTTTTTTTTTTTTTTTTTTTTTTTTTTTTTTTTTTTTTTTTTTTTTTTTAAAAAAAAAGAAAAAGTGATATCCAATAAGCACCAAAGAACAACGAAAATCAACAATAAAAATACAAGTGTTACATACGCTACAAAAATATGCACTTTAGTAAGCTGCAAACGATTTTTTTTAAATGAAAAAGGCAAGTAATATACCACAAATGCAACAAGGAAAAAAAAATTGACGTAGGGCTGGATTTTTATTATTCAAATTCCTTTTTATTCTCTCCATCTTAGCTATTGCTTTTCATATTAAAACTAAACAAAACGGTTTCAATAACAGAAGGTTTTGTAAAAAGAAAAAACAAGGGGATAAAGCATATTGTATTCAACAAGCGCAACGAAAAAACACAACAGAGATTGGATTGTCTGGACTTATATATTTCTTTTTCCTTTTAAAGCAACGCCCAAATCTAAGTTTAGTTTGATTTCCCATTGTGGATTACCCAGTTGATCCAGTGTATATATTTTTTTGAATAAAAAAAAAATCACATCTTTATTATATTTCCCCTCCCCCTTTCTTTCAAATTTTTCTTTTTTATTATTCCTCCCTCAAATTATGCCTCAAAGGAGATGGAATTTTAGGAAATATGATAGCGATGAGGACGAACAAGAGGCACAGCGAGATGATCTTTATAGAGAAATATCACGAACCCGTAGTCTCTCTCGCTTCAGCAGCACCAACACTCGACACACAGCAGGAGTAACGCTGCATAGAACCGAAACAACTGTCAAGCTACGAAAAATCGCAACTGGAGGACGTAGGGTGTTTGTCAACCTACCTTTACCCACCTATATTACAGATAACAAGAAAAAAAAACATGGCTATGTCACAAACAGAATCAGAACATCGAAATATACCCTGTTCACTTTTGTACCTAAAAATCTATTCGAGCAGTTTCGACGACCAGCCAATTTCTATTTCCTTGTCATGGCCATCATTCAGTTACTACCTCAATTTGGCGTGAAATCGCCCGCCTTGACACTTCTGCCCATCTGTGCAGTTGTCTTTATCAGTGGATTAAAAGATGCCGTCGAAGATTATCAACGCCATAAAGTGGACGAGGCATACAATCGAAGCATCACACACATGCTTCAAGGTTATGAAAATACAAATTATCCTGAACCAACAGATAAAAACAACTGGTTTTCCTTACATTCATCAGCGTCAAAAAAGGAAAAGGACGGAGACGTAGATGGTGGCAAAGAAACAAAGCCAGAGATTGAACATCATGACGTAATTTCACATATAGATGATGAACAAAGACCAGAGGAGAAAAGGAGTGGAAGAGGCACCTTTAAAAAGGCTTTATCAATGGATGTACGTGTGGGTGATTTCATTCTGTTACGTAACGGAGACAGTGTACCCGCAGATGCAGTGCTTCTCTCTAGTTCAGATAAAGATGGTATCTGTTTTGTCGAAACAAAAGATCTTGATGGCGAGACCAACTTGAAGCCTCGCTCCAGTGTCCAAGCATTCCGACACATACAGTCTGGTGAAGATTGCCTTGGCACTTGTCACTTTTATGTTGAAGCAGGATCACCTGATCCCGATCTTTATAAATTTGATGGCACTTTGGTTACTTTGGAAAAGGACGATGACCGATTACAAGAACTGTCAAAGACTCCGATTGAAATTGATAACCTATTATTGAGAGGACAAGTGATTCGAAATACCAAATGGGCGATCGCCGTTGTTTTATTTACAGGCACTGATACAAAAATCATCTTGAACTCGGGTGAGACCCCAAGTAAACGTAGTCAGGTGGATAAGGCTATGAATAAAGAGGTACTGGAAATAAAAATAAAAACAAACACGAGTGAAAAAAATAGATCACTTATTTGGTTCAAAAATAGATTTTCGTTGCATTTATCGTACTATTTATACTTTGCTTAGTCTGTGCTATCATGGCTGGTGTAATGCGACAAAAAGAGATGAACCGTCCAGGTGGTTCTCTTTACACAGCAGAAACAGGTAGTCCCGGCTTTGTTGGGTTTTTAAATTTTTGGTAAAATGATCTCATTCAAATAATAGTAACACCATGGAACTAATTTTTTTATCATTGGTTTATTTATCATAGGTCAAGTCTTATTATTTTCCAGAATATCATACCCATCTCGTTATATGTATCAATTGAATTTGTTAAAACTTTTCAGGTTAGAAAAAAAAATATAAATAAGATAAGCCATTTTTTTTGTTATATAAACATATTCTTACCAAATGCGTAAAATAGGCTTTTTTTATTTGGCGTGATCTTGATATGTGGGATGAAGACACACAAAAATCTTGTGTACCAAAGACGGTAAACTTTCAATATCCTCCCCCCCCCCTCTTTTCACACCAGTTTTTTTTTTTAAAAAAAAATAGTGGCTTATTGATACCTTGATTTTTAGTGGACACTCTCAGATGATCTAGGCCAGGTTGAATACATCTTTTCTGATAAAACCGGTACACTTACTCGTAACGTCATGGAGTTCCGTGAATGTACGGTTGGTGGTGTTCGATACGGTAATAATGGATTTTCACCTGAATCGGAAGGGGCACGCGGTGCTCGGTTACGAAAAGAAACAGAAGAACAACGGGACGAAGAAGATGTACCTGCTTCCCCTGACCAATCAACAAGACCTCTCAATATTATCGAACAGTCAGAAGATCCTCTTGAAAATACCATCAAGGAGAATGAGAATGATCAATACGAGTCGAAACGTAAAGAGATTTTAACGGAATACGAAGCAGAGATGAAAAAAACATTCGACCCCACTTATTCCAGTCTGGACACTACCAAATTGTCGTTTGCTGATCCCAATGTTTTCAAAGACCTTAAATCAGCCGATATGAAAAGAGAAGATGATCACCACTTTGAACAAGATGATTATGTACGACAATTTTTTATGTTGCTATCCCTTTGTCACACTGTTGTCACAGAGAAAATCGGAAAAGACGGAAAATCAATTGACGATGACGATAATGCGAACGACGACGACGATGAAGGAGGAAATAACCCAATTATCGATGAGGACGCTTTAGTAGTGCCTGAAAGCACACATAGACAAAATAGTATTCCAAAGGCAGCAAAAAAATTCACTTCCAAAGTCTCTGGTCTCAAACGCCTTAAAGGAAAAAAGAATGCAAGCGTCGAAAGTGTCAAATCTCGAAAACTGTCACGAGGAGAGGCATTCGATAATATTCAAGACGATGATACATTGGATAAAGTTGATCAAACTGTAAAAGTGCAAATCGAATATAAGGCTGAATCACCTGATGAAGCCGCTCTTGTAAGCGCAGCAAAAAACGTCGGATTCACCTTTGTGAAACGTAAAGGAAATGAATTAACGGTAGATGTACTTGGCAAAGAATACGTATTTACGCTTTTGAATGTTCTTGAATTCAGCTCGGACAGAAAACGTATGAGTGTCATTCTAAGACGACCACACCCTTGGAACGACATCATCCTCTATTGTAAAGGTGCTGATAATATCATTACCGAGAGGCTAGCAGAAACCAACCAACAGGATGTCATAGATCGTACACATGATCATGTCGATTCTTTTTCAAATGACGGACTTCGTACATTGATGCTTGCATATCGAATTTTAGAAGAGGATGAATACAGCAATTGGAAAAAAGAAATGGATGATGCCAGTACAGCCGTAGAAAAAAGAGCTGAACGTATTGCCGATATCCAGGAAGAAATCGAGATAGATCTCAAGCTACTTGGAGCGACCGGTATCGAGGATAAGCTACAAGAAGGTGTGCCTCAATGCATCGAAGATCTCCGACGTGCCGGAATCAAAGTATGGGTGCTGACGGGTGATAAGCTCGAGACTGCCATCAACATTGGATATGCCAGTAACCTCTTGGATGGAGAAATGCAACTATGGACTTTGCGAGGAGGTGATGGAAAAGAAATCGCACAAAGCATGGATAATGTTTTGGAAAATTTGGACGCCATCACAAAAAAGAACGTTGAAAAATTGGCCAACGACGAAAGCCACAGTATACACGAGAATGCACTTGTTGTGGAAGGATCGGCTCTTGTGAGCGTGTTTGAAACTTCTGAATTAAAAGAAAAGTTTTTGGAAATCGCAGACCAATGCAAAAGTGTCATATGCTGCAGAGTGAGCCCCCTTCAAAAAGCACAGGTGGTTGAATTGGTCAGAAAATACCATAACGTAGTTACCTTGGCTGTTGGTGATGGTGCTAATGACGTCAGTATGATTCAAGTGGCAAATGTAGGTGTAGGCATTGCCGGTCATGAAGGTGTGCAGGCTGCTATGGCAGCTGATTACGCCATTGCCCAGTTCCGTTTCCTTCATAAACTTTTACTGGTTCAGGGCCATTGGAGTTATGCTCGTATCTCTGAAATGATTCTCACATTCTTCTTCAAGAATGTTTTTTGGGTGTTCCCTGCACTTTGGTATCAGATTTACAGTTCTTGGTCAGGGAATATCTTTTATGATTATTCATTCTTGCAGCTTTACAATATCATTTTTACCCTTGCACCCACAGTTGTTCTTGGTATGTTGGAATTGCTTTTGTTTTTTCATAATCTAACAAATCTATTACTTTATAGGTGCGACTGATCAGGATATTACTGCTACTTATCTTAAACATCTCCCTCAAATCTATACTATTGGTATTGAAAGAAAGTTATACACGAAAACCAAATTTTGGCTTTATTTTCTTGATGCTATCTGGCAATCATTAGTCGTATTTTATGCATTTTATTTCTTGTATCAATCTGATCCAAATCCCAATGGTCATCCCGAGTCAATGCTTCAATTCTCGACATCTGTGGCAGTCACTGCTATTGTACTAGCAAATCTTATGCCTGGATTTAACACCTACCACTGGACGTGGTGGCAGTTCTTTTTCATTGGCTTGGAAATACTGATTGTTTTCCTTTGGGTTGTTATTTATGGCCAATTCACCTCCGTAACTCTGTATGGCATGGCTCAGATGGTATTTGGTACATGGTCTTTCTGGTTAACGTTTATTTTGGCAGTGACAATATCGTTCTTCCCTCGCTATATCATCACTTACATTTCGCAATGGTGGTATCCAAATATTGTTGCAAGAGGTCGCCATCTAGAACTCTATGAGAAGAGACTGATGAAAAAGAAGGAGGAAGAAAAGAAAAAAAACAAGATGTAATAGCTCCTGTAAAAAAAAAACATTTGTATTTTTATTTGTATTACTTTATATCTCTTACCCATGTACGGTTTTTACCACTTAATAAATTATTATCTCCTTATACTTAGTACTTTTTCTTTTCGAGAAAAAAAAACAAAGACTTATTATATGATTATAGCCATGAGGGTGCTTATTCTGTGAAGATTACTCGATAAATTTTAATTTTCAATAAATAATACATTAAATGATAAGCTTTTCTGCATGAATAAAATAAAGTGCATAGTCTCTGCCATGTGAAAATTGAGTATCTAAATTTAGTTGCTTGCTTCTATATGTTACTTCACGATTGATTAATTTATGACAAATGCTATAAGTACACTGATTTTAAGGACTCTTCTTTATCAATAAAAATGATGGTAGTAAAAAGAAAACAATATAAATACCTCTATTCTGAAATCACTCGATGATAATAACTTTAACACTTTAATTATTAAAAATGGAAAATCAAAATATTAGCAATCAATCCAAGAATTCCGGAGATGAAGATGGTTTGTACAATTATTATAGCGTTCGTATAATTGATAAATATTAATTGAATCTCGTAGAATTCCAAGCAACTCCTACATCCGGAAAGCAATCTCATCTCCTAGAGCCTTTTTGGCCTTCCTAGCCTTTCTAACGTGGGGTTTCGCCTTTTTAGCCTCTCTGTGTTTTCCAAATGTAGTTCCTTTAATCTCGGTTCTTGGTGAAAAGTAAGACTACGGGGGGGGGAGGTATTTGTACCACTCTAATGTTTTAGTCACTGTTTTATGATGAAACTATTCATATCTCAAACGCATTCTATGAATGTGTATTCCTATTTCCAGGTTCAACGGGATATATCCTCTTTTTACTAATAATAATCCCATTATATCATATTAAGGCAATGAATAACATAAAGTGTTGGTTCAAGTAGAAATGACATATTCTTAATGCCTGCTTAAAAAAGGGCCGATACCAACATTACATTCCCTAAAACCGAGAGACTAAAAACTTTATTATGTTTATGATGATTACAATTCAGCATGTTCAACGGTCTCAACAGGCAAAGTACCAGATTCGACAATAACAATATCAACCTTAGGCTTGTCTCTGAAGCTATATCATTCAATAATATAAGTATCTTATTGTTATCAAACACTCAAACATTGTATATTTACCTCTTGGCGGTGTTCTCAATCTTGGAGACAACATCCATACCTTCAATAACCTTACCGAAAACAACGTGTCTGCCATCCAACCAAGAGGTCTTGACGGTGGTGATGAAGAATTGAGAGCCGTTAGAGTTGGGACCAGCATTAGCCATGGAAAGGACACCCTAAAAATGATAGATATTAATAATAACAAAATTGGGGGGGGATCAAATACTTACAGGACCGGTATGTCTCAACTTGAAGTTTTCATCTTCGAATCTGTTACCATAGATAGACTTACCACCAGTACCATCAAAATTGGTGAAATCACCACCTTGAATCATGAAATCCTTAATAACACGGTGGAAGATAGAGTTCTTGTAACCATAACCGTTCTCGCCAGTAGCCAATTGTTTAAAGTTTTCAACAGTCTTGGGGACACTCTATATAACCAACTTTCTTTCAGAAATTTATTCTCCTCGGTTAAATATATATAAATCTTACGCCACCGTATAAACCGATAACAATACGACCCAAATTCTCATCACCTTGCTTGATGTCAAAGTAAACTTTTTTTTTTCAAAACAGATGAGCCTCATCATCTCTTGGTACGCGTCCAATTATATCTTACCTTTATCGGTAACAAGGGGACCCTTGGTAGCGGCGACAAGGGTAGTCAAGGCAACGAGCAGTGTAAAGAAGAGTGCTGTAATACTGAAGCGAGCCATTATTATAACAAAAAGAAAATAAAGAAGAGATAGAAGTGAGACAGTTTTTTTTTTTTTATATATAATTTATTTTCCCGACAAATTTGGTTTTAGCCAATCACTCGCGCGAGCAATAAAACGAAGATACGTGGTGTGTGCTCAAATTAATTGAAGAATTTATAAATAGAATTAAAATATGCTAAGTGGCGAAAAACAAAACAGTAATAAAGAAAGATGATGTTTTTATAATGCTGAGATAAGTGATTGGATGAAAAAATAAGAGACAGCAAAAAAATTAGTCCAATGCTAATTCATTTCGAATATGTATCAGCTCAGAGATGGAAAGTTGACCAGGTGCTGCACTAGCAGGCATAGATGAATGTGTAGCAGGACTTAAGAAACGGTTTATGACACGAGAAAGTCTTCCATGAGGTCCCATGTTGATAAAAATAAACTGTCTCTTGTTGTCTGGATCCAGCGAATGTCGAAACTGTTCAAGTTCAATGTTATCCCAAAACGAGTTTGCAAACCCAACAAGTTTGATGACACCTTTATGATTGTATCTCTCTAAAAGTTGGTTCGCTTGGTTATAAATCTCTCGCATGCTTGTGCTAAACCATGGATATTTGTGCTCGGGATCATGGAAGGATGTGACGATTTTGGTTGTAGGGTACAGCCTTTGATTCGTACTCATCACACCCTCTAGGTTTTCAACAGATAGTGTCTTTATTTCAACATCGACATAGTCACATCCCCACCGATGACCCCAAAGAACGAGTTCCTCGTACAGTTTTACCCAGGTCGGGTCGAATTTACCGGCTTGTGGGCTTGTGCGCACGGTATAGACAATAGGAAGCTGAGTGATGCGACGCAAATAGGCCAACTGAGTACCCGCATTATAAATCCACTTGTCATTGCTATGCTCCAACAAATCCACTCGGTACTCGACTGCATCCGCCTTTTCCAGCCATTGATTCAGAACGACAGGTATGACAGACTCATAGTTCAAAACGGTGGGTGTGACAAATGAAGTTGCCTTATCCAGGTTAGGATCAATATGTCTCTTTTGTACACCTGTGATGGTTTCGATAAATAACAGCGCATGCCTACAGAAGCTAGTGATACCCTCATGAGGCAAGACGACAAACTCAAACCAACTACTTTGTTCAGACATACCGGGTAGCACGGATGACCCAGCCTCGGTCGTAAAAAAGATGGTGATCCCCTTCTTGGCACGCTGCTCTTGCTGTTGAATCCACCCTGCGTTTACATTACTTTTGTATTCAAACCTGACTGAACAATCGAATTTCTCTGAAATCATACTATCCAGCTGAAAGACCTTTTCATCTAAATCTTTTGAGGACGGCACAATCAATCGTAGTGGTGGGAGCGGGATCTTGCCAAATGATGTTTTTTCTGGTGATTCTGTAGAATAATGAGCAGAGCAAGGGAAGATGTGTTCGAGCAAGATCTCTTCTATATCTACATCATCTACATTGGAAGCACCTGGTTCCACCGTTTCTCCAATTGTTTTTAAAAGAACCATGCGTTTTTGAACGCCAATGTTCTTTTTGTTGATTTTGAGCGCCTTCATGATATCCTTTAGTTTTGCTTTGTCTCTGATTTTTTCATCAAATTCGACAGGAAGGTTGTACAATTTTAAACAACGTCGAATACGATCCACTGTGTCCTGACGGCAGTAGGAAAGAAGGCGGGAGACCTCTGTTTCCATGACCAAACCAAGCGAGATGCATTCACCATGCAACCAGTGCGGTGACAAGAGCGCTTCAATGGCATGTCCAATAGAGTGACCAAAATTTAAAAGTCCTCGTAATCCTGTTTCCCTTTCATCTAGGGTCACCACATCTGCTTTGTAGCGAACAGAGGCACCAATCACACTAGCGAGGAACTCGCGCTCTGTATCTAATATGAGATGGGTGAGAATTGGGTACATCTTTTTCCGAAGAACACTAAATGAGAGAGAGAAAAAAAAAAGGGGGTACCTGAACCAAAGGGTTGATTGGCATTTAGAATAGCTGTTTCGATTTTTGATTTCCCTGTTTCGAGCTTTACAAATTCTGCTTCACTTGAAATAGCAGCTATCTACATATATATATTTCCCACATCATCGGATCGTCTATTAATAAAAAGAGTCATATAAAAAAATGCTTACCTTACCTTTATAATTTCAGCCATGCCATTGGCAATTTCTCTTTTAGGAAGTGTAGCCAGCATACACAGATCCAGAAAAATACGTCTAGGTTGCCAAAAGGTACCAATCAAGTTTTTTCCGTGCGGGGTATCTACAGCAGTCTTTCCCCCAATACTCGAATCAACCATTGACAAAAGGGTGGTTGGTATCTGAACAAAAGGAATGCCACGCATAAAAGTGGAAGCGACATATCCCACCAAATCGCCAATGACACCTCCTCCCAATGCAATCAAACATGTATCACGTGTGCATGATTCGTCAAGCAAATAATCCTCAATGGATTCCTTTGTGTTTCGTGATTTTGACTTTTCGCCTGCTGCCAGTATCCGTGCCAATAATCGTGTGCCATTCTTTAGTTGAGAATGAAAGCTGCTTAATAGTTTTGATAAATAAAGTGGGGCCAAGTTGTTATCGGTGATAATCACATAGTTAGATACTTTGACGGTAGCGATGACTTCGGTGGCAATGTGGTCGCTTAGGTTATAACCGATTTGGATGACATTGGGTGTCTCAAGTATTGGCACTGTTTCGATTCTATGAATATCCACCACCATTTTTTAAGAAAAATGAGAAAAAGAAAAGAAAAAATAAGGAAAATAAAATGTCAAAAAGTATTTATTTTATACAAACAACAGTGATGTTTATAACGGTAAAACCTTTAATTTATCTTTTTTTTAGTAAAAAGAACAAGAAGAACAAGAGAGGTTGTATTTAACCAAATGGTTATTTTAAAAAGACTTGTTTCTTATTTATTTACTTTTTTTTTATTTATCCATTCACTTGTTATTATTTATACTTTTTGACATTTGCTTAAACATTTTTTACTCCTTGAGGAAAAAAATGTAGCTTACTCCCTATTCAAACTCACCCTTTCTTGTTTAATAACAAACTTTTTTTCACCCAAAAGCAGTGGCATGCAAAAAGCATATCCGAGGATTTTTTTTTCTGCGCTAAAAAGCTTAATATACCTTTTGCAAAAAAAAAGTTGAAGTGTCGCGCTTTTAAAAAAAATGTGTCGTATGTTTTTAGAAAAGAGTATCGCACTTTTTAAAAGCAGTATTTTCTGTTAAAAAAACATTATAGCATTTATTGTATTACACCTGTTTTTGTTATTATTGTTATACAGAGAACATTAAAAAAAGGGGAAAGAAAAAGAAATATGATACAAGACTATTGTCTATCGCTATAGGCCTTACTTGTGAGATAAAGATCGGATGGCTTATCACAAAAGGTTTCAAGATCCTTTGGGAAGGCTCTACCTTGGTGTATCACGTATTTAAAGCTCTTCTCATTACCCACTTCAACCTTTCTTCTCGACTCTTTTTCAGCAGCAGTGCAGTCTGTCTGTCAACAAGCCCACGCTGCCATCCAACTCACTTATATCAACAAGTGCGTATTTTTGGGTACCCACCGGATACGCCATTTACCGCCATCGGTTCAACCAACGCATATGTACTGCCCTCATCCTTAATAGTGAATGAGAAGTTTAAGAACAGTACAATTCTACCAACATACCACTTTTGAGTCACTGTTTGATTGCTGTGAATATAATGGGTTAGTTTTGTGCAAGAATATATGTAAAGAGATAAAGCCTACGCATCGGTTGTTGTGATTGTGAAATAACAGGTTTCCATCCCGTTTGAAACCTCCGGAATCAACTTCTTTGTAGGCAGAGCATGCATGCACCATTGAATCGCACCACACCCTTTCTGAAAGCTCGATGGTTCGATCCTTGTACCAGGCAACAAATTTGGGTCGGAGTGTACCATTCAACCTAGCAAGGTAGTCCAACATGGCCTTTTTCATCTCACCATACGATACATTATACTTATCCATTTTAGTGTTTGGATTATCTCGGATATCTTTGAATTTTATAGAGTCAATAAATGGGATCCATTGCTGAGGCAGCCTTTTGAGTTCATCCAAATTAAGGGCACCCTCAACACATTCAGGAGGATAGCGGAATGCTTTGGAGATGTCCTTGGTGGATTCAAATGGTTTTCAAAATCGATGATACCAGCTAGTTCAAGGAAACTAAAAATCTGGTCTTGTTCCAGATAATTACCAGCGTTGATTCCAGCACATTTAGTAGAGCGAGTTACACGCTTGACAGTACCAATACGACGCTCCAAAATTCTGGCAGACGTCGCTCTAAGACTCCCTAGCTGTCTTAGCAGAAAAATTATGTGGCAAACAACGTGATGATTAAATGCGAAGCAGGTTTTGGAAATAAGATTAGCTTGCAACAACTCATCAGGGTGAACAAAAAAAAAACACAAAAACGTAACTAATTCTGACTCTTGCTTTTAAATATATTTTACTAACATATTTTTAAAATCCTTGACAGTGTCAAGTACGTTAGTAAAACGAAAGCCAGAGCAAATGTAAATAAAATAATAGCTAAAACCAATCCTCCTTCGAACTTATAGTGTTTAATTTGTAGCCTGATGTAATCAATAGATTTCTATGTGTTAGCTGTAACTCTTTTTATGAACAGCTTTCTGCACTTGAAGAACATCTTCAAATTCATCGTACGTGCTTATAATATATATTACTATCATATGATGTTTGTTTGACGTTCTGACTTTTTTTAAAAAGTACCTAAAAACCACCAGACTCTAGAAGCCAACTTCAGCAATTTATTGGATAGTGAAAAATGGGTACTATCCACTGGAAAGGTGGTTGATAATACCCTTCATGAATTTGGAAAACTCTGTTTGGTTGATCACCCCTCGTCATCAATGATCATCAATCTTGATGATAATACGTATGTGGACAAAGAGATATTTACAGCGAATGAATTAAGCGAAAAGTAAAATTGAATTTGAAGTACCATTGCCTAAAGTGCTAGCGGATTTTATAAACAAATTCAACCGTGATACAATACCTGAGGTTCGAAAGCAACTTTTACTAACAGAAGAATGGGAGTAGAACTACAGTATTGAAGAATTTCACGATCTTGACTGGATAAAGTTTACTGTATATTCTTTTGTCAGATTGTATGAATCGAATAACCTAAAAAGAATACAAAATGAAGTATGGTACAATGCGAATGTTTGGTCCATAATCGATAACGCTTTTGATAGTATTGAAGAAATAAAGGCTATTAGGTAAGTTTTAAACGAGAGTATCCTTTTTATGGTGGCTATAATGTATTAATTCATTTTGATAGAGGAGAATCATCGACCATTGCTGGAAGTATTAGAAAAAACAAGAATCGATCAATTGGCTCAACAGAAACAATAAAAAGGAGTGCGATAGGAGCCAAATGTGATTTAATTCTTCGTGAGACAAACGCAGATCATGAAGCTGTCTCTGAGTACGGTGTTGGTGAAGCTGGAACAAAAGCGCAGGGAACAAAACAAATCGTTGAGGCAGGAGTGAAACTACCAAAAATTTTAAAAAAATACGAGGTGGTATTCGGCCTAACGGCCGTGCTGCCTCGCCCCCTCTCTCCCGACCCACCCACACCCACTACCTTAATTTTAACCCTAACCATACTATACTATACTATCCTAAACCACTGAGACCAACCAATTCATAAAAAGTTGAGCCTTAGAAATCGCATAAAGATAGACAGTTCCTTATTCATAAAAGAGAAACAAATCCCCCTTTTTTTTTATTACCCATAAATAATGAATCATATTCTGATAAACGAATGGGAAAATAAAAGCACACTGCATAAAACAATCAAAGCATCGCTCTTCTCCTTATTAGTATTGGATAAACTTATTCTATTTATGTGTGTGTTCATTCTCTATATCAATCAATGGCACCGTATTGTACTCATGAATGAACGAGATTGACAACATTCACTCATATTATTTGAAGTGAAAACAAGTATGTAACAATTATAAAACAAGTGATATGAAACCACGATGGAAATACAAGGAAGCGAAAAGCGTATTTAAGGAATTTGGGCATAGATATTACATTGAGGTTATTCTAATTTAATTTGTAGTGAAAAGTGTAGTGCATGTAACGATATCCCTTTTTTTTTTTTTTTTTTTTTTTAAC
>VCJE01001728.1:56049-66722 GCA_024140265.1 Backusella liffmaniae | reverse complement strand
AAAAAAAAAAAAAAAAAAAAAAAAAAAAAAAAAAAAAAAAAAAAAAAAAAAAAAAAAAAAACGGAAGCTAAACCTTATCAATTTTAGATAAACTTTTGGCTAATAGCTTAACTATCATATATGGATCAATAGTTAATTACAGAGGTTAGTGTTATAATAGGAGTTGATTGTCATTAGCGAAATCTCCAAGTAAGTCATATTGCTTCAAGGTAGTAGATCAGAACGGGTCAGTACCTTTTTAGAGTGTGATGGGAGTATTTTGTTGTGTAAAAAAAAAAAAAGGCTCATTGACTCCTATCTTTTTAGTATCGTATCATTTTGTGAAAAAAAAATTGCATTGCATTTCCTGTAGATGCATTATATTACCATAATGCTATTAATGCGTTTTTGTTAGTATTGCATTAAGGAATATATCTGATCATAAAGCTAGTGTATCGGGTCTAGCCGCGATTCAGCTTTAAATGTTTTTTCTGCGATTATTTGCATGTAGTTATTTGTTGCACCAAGGTTTTCTCTTAATAAGAAAGTGAAAGGACATGACCCAGGTATTTGGTTAATTCTGTAAGATTAAGTGTAATTTCTCCGATGGAATTAATACCAACGCATTTACTTAACAGAAAGAAAAGGCAATATATACCTGTTTTTAATCTACAAAATAGAGGGAGTGAGCAAAATAGGAGTGTATCAACTTAATTCTTAAGCTTTGCGCGCTCCGACTCCACCTTAATACTTTGAGAAAAAAGAATCAAATTTGCTTAATATTTTAGGTGCATAACTTAGTATGTGCTAGCAATACTCAAAAAACAGGACCATTATAACAAAGGCTTATTCATATAGATTAATGGATTACAGTAAGACAATTGTCACTATTACAATAAAAAAGACAATGGAATATAGACTTTAATTAAAACTTCTTAGTAATGTAATCAATCTTCTTTCATTATAGAATTCTATAAGATGAAATAGATTGATAAAAATGTACATCGATAAAGGTATGCGAATCTTTCTTTGTATGAGTAAGAATTATAAATAAATAAAAACCGGCGGATGCTTTTAATTGATTATCCTATCAACGCATAGCAACTCACCCATACATTTATTATTTGCACAAAACAATATGGAAAAAAGAATAAGGCCAAGCCTCACCAAAATTGTAATAAAAATAGAAATAGTAGCCTTAGCAAATGTAAAATTACGTATAAATGTTTATTTTTTCTATAAAAAAATAAAAAAGTGCCATTTAATCCATTTGTAGTACAAATAGATCAACTATTATAGCAATAAAATAAAAAAAGAAATGAACTGTATGAAATATATCATCAACCCTTTTTTTAATGTATAAAACAAGTTAAAGAGATGAATTATTTGCATCTTTTTGTCTATTTGTTAAAATAAAATGCACCGTAATGATGGGTAATACGGATTCGCTTGCATATCGGATATTGTTTTTATTCTACGCATATCGTCCGCTACTTTAGGCTATGTTGTCTCACTTTCAACGATTAGTTATAATACTTGGAATGGGATAAACTGGCTGATACCTATAGTAAGGAATCAGCCCAGAAAACCATATTTAATTTTTAAAACTCAACAGCAGCACATATATTTGTACAGAACTGTTATTAGTAAACGAAAAGTTTATCTGAACTTTAATTTTTTATGATCTTTTATTTTTCAATATAATAGAATAGTAAGTAAACAAAAGATAATCAAAAATATATTAAAGACTTTCTTTTTTTAATAAATTCATCGTTGTCAAAAAAAATCGGACAAATCTATGGCGATCGTTTGTGCTACTGACGCTGTTGTACTCTGTTGGCCCTGACGGCTTACGCATTTCGTAACACAGCAAAAAATTCGCCCAAGAGTATGTTTATTGTTTATCACTCTCTATTGATTATTCTACTATTTTTTATACTAGCCGAGTAAACTTTTTGGAAAGCCATAAAATACGTGTATTAAAAGAAATGAATTATTGTCGCAATATTGCTATTCAATATCGATTGAAAACCAGCCTGGAGTTTCTTCCCTAGTATCTTGTCAAAACCTGTTTTAAAAATCGTATGGGTGTTTTTCAAGGTGGCACAAAGGGCAGAATTAAACGTGTTATTGTTGATAAGAGGTTACTGAGCCATTACTCGGACGAGAAAGTTGATTTAGACGAATCTTTTTTTAAAGACCAGTCGCGTGATGTGGTTACTGGAAATATGATTTGAAGACCAGCGTACGATCAGATGTATTATTCTGGGCATTTAGCATTTAATCATCATTATAAATTCATGGTCTTGGCTCACTGGCTTGGACTGATAAGATCAAAGAAATTATCCAACATATTCATATCCGAAATGATGGATTTGTATATTATACAAATAGAGTTATTGTATTAACTATTGGTATCAAAGGACACACACATTTATATTTAAATTAATTTTACATCTGACTAGTTAAGGTGCCCTTTTTTTGATGATCGAAATACCTCTTCAAACTCAAATCAGCAAAGGCCTTTTTAAACAAAAACTGGCAGTAGACCACTACTTGATCCAGAAAAGGCAAAGGTTATTGCCAAGATGCGACACAACATATTTCAGTAAAGAATTGAAGATGATTATAAAAAGCTGTATAAAAATAGACGTAGGTCCAATATCGCGTTGTCTATATAATCTTGATTTGAGAGTTTTGAAAAGAAAGTCGAGATGCTTATGATTATGATAATAATAACAATATTATTATTATTTTATGTTAAAAATAAAGTATAAATAAAAAAGTTAGTACTTTTATATCTTTTTAATCATTTTGTGCACGGTGGAAAGGAGAGAATTAAAGGGGGAAACGTGCCAGATTTACTTGTATCACTGCCAATTTAATCTTTTCAGCTGGCAACCAATAAAATTTCGAACATTAATTAAGAAATGACAATGGACTAATAAAATGGCAAAAGTATAAACGTATCATATCAAAGAATGTATATCCATGTCTATATTCTTCAAATATACGAAGGTATGGATAGTTCAAACATGTATAGAACAATCAAAATAAGACATCGAATCAACTCAGAGAGGGGAAAGTAGTTTTCAAGGAGAATGAGGTGGGCATGGCACGAGTCGGACATTGATTTATAAAATTGACTTGTGCAACATTTATTTCTTCGAAAATCACTTTTATATTCTTCAAATACAAACGGTATTGAAAGATACCCATTATAAGTAGCTGGCATTTAAGAGAAAGCGAGGATTAGAAAGCTGCGCAGTAGGGCTAATGACTGGGATCAGTTTTGTAAACATCATTTCAAGTTTTGCGTGAAAACAAAGTATAATTTTACTCGATTAATATAATAAAAAGAGTAGAATAATCAAATCTAGACTAGAAAGAAAGACCGCTTTGGGAAAGTGTTAGTTAATTTGCAATAAGTTTCTTCTGTCATGTCGATATAAATAGCACTTTTTTATACATGTCCCCGCATCTTTTATTATTTTATTTTTATAATCATTTCTTTTCCTCTTTCTTTCTCTTCTCTCTTTCCTTTCCTTTTTATATTATCATTTTATTTATTTATTTTTAATACTTAGGATTTTCTATTTTTTATTCACTATAAATAATAAATTCCTATTTATAAATTAGTGTATATCCTGTAAAATAACATTTATATTATTCAATGCCAGGAAGACACGATCCTTCATATGGAGGAGGAGGAGACTACCAACCTCCCTCTGACAACAATTACTACTACAATAATGGAGGAGGAGGAGGAGGCGGCGGCGGTGGCGGCGGTATTGGAGGTGCAAATATAGGCCGTCGAGCCACCACACTTGGCCGTGCACCCACTCGCCGTATTGTACCAGGTCAAAATTCGATTGCCAACGCAACCCAAAATATTCAAAGAGGCCGTACCTTGATTCGCCCTGACCGTTACCAAGAACCTGTACCATTGTTGACGGGAAAGCCTGCTGCCAAAAATAGCCTTTTTGAACCTTGGGTGTTATTTAGTCGTATTATTACATTCTGGGCATTACCGCCTTTCCTTAGAGCATTCAAGATGGGAGATGCAAGTATGCAGCAAGCTTGGAGAGAAAAGTTTACCTTATGTTTCCTCATCGCCTGTATGGGTGGCTTTGTGGCTTTCATTACCATTGGTCTTAATACTGTTTTGTGTCCAACTGACCAAGCTAACAATCAACAAAACTATGCTTCCTACAACGACACTGCCCAAGCATGTAAAGTATCACGATCAATTCAAAAAGAAAATGTGGCTTATGGGCATATAACCTAAAGCATCAGAGTAGTAAAATCGGGCTGATTATTTACCTTTTATTATTTGTTTATTTTTTTTGTAGCTGGTTTGGTTGGTATTTTAGGATGGCAATTTAATGTATCACAATCAAAATCTACTGGTGAATTAGATTTTTATAGCAAAGCTGAAATCCCAGGCACTGATCTCACAAATTACTTCACTCATGGAACTGGCATCGCTGCTTGTTCTGATCCCGGAAATACTATTACTGCATCCTTTGCTGCTGTCACAGCCAATCCCTGTAGTGCTAATAATGGTCTTGGTGGTTGTACTCAGGGTGCTGCTGATGCTGCAAACTTTGAAAAACTTGGTTTGGTTAATTCCACAAGACAAGTTGGTTTTGATTGGACACAGCTTGCTTCCACTAACTTATCGAATTATATTGTGCTTGATGGTAACGTACTTAATATGGACCCATATATACACGCCAACCCAACAGCTCTTGCAAGCGATACCCTCGATACCGTCATCCGTGATTTATTAAACAGCTCATTTGCTTATGGTGGACGTGATGGTACAAAAATGTTCATGAGACGTCCTGAGCTCAAGGCTGCTGTTCCTTGCCTTACACAAAAATACAAGGCTGGGCATATTGACAAAAAGACCACTGGTTGTTTCGTATCTACTGTTATTCTTGCATGCTCCTTGGGTATCGTGTTGGCTATTGTGCTGGCTCGTTTCTTTATGGCTTTGATTTTCTCTTGGTTTGTGTCCCGCAAATTATCGCGTACTCCACCTCCAGCCCCCCGCTCGGCTGCAAATATCATCAACAACCAGATGGAAATGGCTAGTATGCCTCGTATGGACTCTGCTAGTACTTTGACACCCGCTGGCGGAGCAATGGCTAAGCAAGTAGAAGTTGGAAACGACCTTTTTACTGTCCTTTTGATTACTTGTTATTCCGAAAACACTGAAGGTATTAGAGCCACAGTTGAGTCTCTCTCTGCTACTGAATATCCCGATGATCGTAAACTATTGTTCTTGATTGCTGATGGTATTATTACTGGCCATGGTGAAACTGTTTCGACACCTGACATGTGTTTGTCATTGATTAATATTGATAATCCCGCTATGAAAAATCCTGAGGCCATGCCTTATATTGCTGTGGCTGTTGGCGCTAAACAATTTAACTGCGCAAAGGTCTACGCTGGTCACTATAGTAAGTACAAAAAAAGCAAAGAAAGCGAAAAAATTGTTGATCACTTTCTTTTTTAGTATGTAAGGGTCACAAGGTACCAATGATTCTTATCGTTAAATGCGGTAACCCTGACGAACAAGGCAAACCCAAGGCTGGTAATCGTGGTAAACGTGATTCTCAGCTTATTTTGATGAACTTCTTCAGCCGCGTTACTTACAACGATAGAATGACACCCCTTGATTATGATTTATTCAGAAAGATCCAATACCTTATGGGCGTTACACCAGATTATTTCGAACTAGTACTAATGGTAATAATTATACTACTTTTATTAAGTACTATATTTTTTTTATTAACCTTAAATTATTTTTAGGTGGATGCTGATACAAAGGTTTATCAATCCTCAATGCGCTTGCTGGTAAATTGTATGGTTAATGATAACTTGATTATGGGTTTGTGTGGTGAAACAAAGATCGCAAATAAGAGAGATTCATGGGTTACCGCAATTCAAGTATACGAGTACTTTATTTCCCATCATTTGGCTAAGGGTTTCGAAGCTATTTTTGGTGGTGTCACTTGTTTGCCTGGTTGTTTCTGTATGTATAGACTTAAAGCGCGTAAAGGTGATGGTGATTGGGTTCCTATTATTACCAAGCCTGAAATTGTACAAGAATACTCTTCCAATACTATTGACACACTCCATCAAAAGAATTTGTTGCTTCTTGGTGAAGATCGTTTCTTGACCACCCTTATGTTGCGTAACTTTCCTTTCCGTAAGATGGTATTTACCCCTCAGGCTATTTGTAAAACAGTTGTACCTGATGAGTTCAAGGTTTTGTTATCTCAACGTCGTCGCTGGATTAACTCCACTATTCACAACTTGATGGAATTGGTTCTCGTCCGTAATTTGTGTGGTACTTTCTGTTTCTCTATGCAGTTTGTGGTTATGATGGATCTTGTCGGTACATTCACTTTGCCAGTTGCCATTGTTTTGACAGTTGTGCTTATCGTTTCCATGGCAAAAACAACAATTAATTCCCTTTCTACTGCACTTCCTTTGATCCTGTTGATTATTGTTCTGTTCTCTCCCGCCTTTTTGATTTTGATCACTACAAGAAAATGGGTCTATCTCATGTGGATGATTGTTTATTTGTTTGCATTGCCTGTTTGGAATTTTGTATTACCTGTCTACGCTTTCTGGCATTTTGATGATTTCTCCTGGGGTGAAACTCGTAAGGTCGAAGGTGAAGGAGATGATGACCATGCAAAGAAGGATGGTGAATTTGACCCCTCAAAGGTACCATTGAAACGTTGGGAGGATTATGAACGTAAACGTATCCGTGCTGTCAAGCGCCGTGAACGTAAGGAAAAGCAAATACGCGAAATGAGTGCTAATATGGGGCAGAACATGTCACCAGATGATGAATCCAAGCGTGGCCTTATGGATGATGACACTGCCTCTAATATGTCCTACCAAACGGACATGTCACAACCTCCTGCCCATTATTTCGACCCTTCAAAGGAAGCTCCTGCCAAGGCAGGCTCTGGTTATTACCCCACATACCGACCACAATCTATGGCTCCTGCTCCCATGAACAAAGTCAATATACCATTACAGCCAACCCCCACTGCTCCTGGCCCATGGGGTCCTCAGCAAAATTTTGGTGGCTCTCAAAACAATCAACCAAGTTCACCTCACGGACAACCTGGCCAGTATGTTGGTACACGACCCAACCAACAAGGTCCTTTCCAAGGATTTTAAAAAGGGTGTTTTTATTGAAAAACAAAAAGAACCCAATCTACATATACTTTTCTTTTTTTTCTTTTTTTAAATATTGATGTATCTTTTAGTTTGAGCATACTCATTTTATTCATTCCCCCTCTCAAAAAGAGACAAATTGTCATGTATAATTCGCTTTACAATTGAGAAAGAGCGTTGATAAACTCTGTTTCCTAATAAAAAAAAATAGACAAAAAACTTTAAAAATGTTCTTTATTTTCTATTTGTGCCTGAACGATTATGCATCTTTCCTTTCTTCCTTTGGAGAATAGTTCTGGAAACTTTGTTCAAACTTTAAATATAATTTAAACTCAGTTATTAACCTAATTTAAAAAAATAAATTTTACCATAAATTGAATTTTTTTGAGACCTTGTACATTTAAAAAGTAATGCTACACACTATGTATAAAGTTGATGCTTGTACATATGTGTTTTAATATCTATCTAATACATTCATACTAGCAATTATAACCTTATGTATATATATGGAATTAATCTCATTGCGGGAATATGATTTCATGTAGGAGATACTATCTACATGTCAATCAATAATGTTTCTGCTAAACCGGCAGCATTCACTTGTCATATTAAAATACGTATATTAATTAATGCCAAAACTCGCCTGTCCCATTGTACCATAAGAATAATAATAGTCAATTGATTGGCTCCATTCTATCGTGTAGGACCTGTATCACTTTACTTGGTTTTTAACTCTAAACATTCTGATAAAAATTACTATTCTTCAACCATCCAAGAAAACGAGCCAATGTTCGAGGTGGTATAGTTTGTATTGCTTATTATAATTGGTATATTTTTATTGTTTATATCCCTTATTTTTAGTTTTTTTTATCTCATATAAAAAGTTATATTAATGGAGAATTTATGACGGGTCAACTCTTTTAATTCATTTCTGATATTCATTGTAATGAATAAATTATAATTTGTATTTATGAACAAAGTGCTACAAACTGCACTTAAACTTTTATCTGTTTTGAATCGACTTTAATTGGGATCCCATATTTGCTTTTGATTTATTAAGGATAGCTTCTCAGTTCAAGTTAACCAGGTTTAAAGACATTTTAACAAGAAAAGAAATTAATGATGTGCTCTGTAGCTAATTATTGGATCAAATACAAAAAAAAAACGAGCTAAACTTAGTGGACCGAGTATAAATGTATATATTATTGAGGAAAAGGATTACTACTTATTGGTCCAAATGTCATCCTAGTTTTAGCAATTTTACTTTCATCATATTATTGTGTTGTAAAATATAAAGCTTTTTTAATAATTCATAAATGATCGCCATTCAATGACTTTAATTCAATTAAGTTGATCATTTTGGATATTGGAATATTCCAAATTAATACCTAATTGAGTTATTCTCATATTTTAATTGGATGTACAAAAAACTTTAGCAGAAAAGTTTGTATAACTTGGCCTGATATTCCCAGCGATATCAATAGATGGTTTGCTTTGATTTTATAACTTATAGAAAACGCCTATTTTTTTTTAATTGTCTTTGAAATAGTAAAGCTGGCTAGAAATCATAGAGAATTATATGGTGATCAGTTTTTGTAACCCTGTATAAGATAAAAAAAATTAATTGCATTGTGACAACACCATACAAAATTTTAGTTGGATCACTAATTGGCCAATGAAGATGACACTAGTGGCTTTAAAAAAAATGAGCCACTCTTGCCGCCGCAAATACTAAAGAAGGTAGGAATTAGCTAGATATTTTATTATTATTAATCGTATGTGATTTAAAGATAAGTATGCTCATTGTACACGTTGAATTATTAGCAAGATTATTTTGGACTGTACAATATACACAGAGAAATGGTACAGGTCACAATACCCAAAGTAGCACCTCAGTCTATTTAGTCATAAAGGTTTAGCCTTCTACTGTTTGGTTTATATACACTGGGAAAATAAACTGACACTAAAGAGATCTCATAGGGGCCTGATAGGGGTCTTCATTAAATTTTTCTATATGTTGTACCTTTACGGTATACTCGCCAATCTCTTATAAACATCAGCAAAGTGTATTAGAGATCACAACAATAGCGCTGATTTACCAATCTTCCAATGAAATGGTTTTTAATTGAGATCATATAGTAGAGTGAAGTTACTATGTATATATAAGTTTTTCATATAAGATAAAAGTATCATCTAATACAACAGGGTCTGTTGTTAAAACTCACGTATTCATGTCAAAAAACGGATTTAGTGGCCCCTGCTGCCTTGCAGCTGCCAGTCTAAAACTTTTCCGAGAAAATGGATGCTTACCCCTGAATTATTCTTACAGTAGCCCATCATTGGCAATAAACAAAAACGAAGTAAAAAAGATGCCTATATTGTCTAATATTTATCCATGCTCAATATGTAGTTTATTTCCTGACTGATTCAAACTTATGAGTCATCATTAATATATTTTATAACCGGTTTTATACAATAAATAGAATACTGATCAGAAAGAGAATGCTCCAAATTAAATAGCAAATATTTAATGCATAAACTTTGCACATGTTTGAAGAATAAAAACTTGAGATAATTCGAGAATAGAATTAGAGATGTGATCATAAGATTCATTGATATCTATAAATAGAGCCGGTGGTACGGAATTGCAAGAACATGAAGATGTAAATGTAAGCAATACTTGAAATTGAATGACTTGATCGTGTTTTTTTTCTGGAGATAAATAAAGCAAACCAAATATATATAACTTGGATATTCTCACAGGATTATTAAAAATAAAAAGTGGTCAGACGATATATTATTACTTTTATTCAGATTTGATAACTGCTCTAGAATACAAAGACTAGTGCACTCTCTATTCTAATCTGTATAGTATTCATTCGGATTCTTGGATTTCAGAAGCTAATTTGAACCAACTCCTGTAAGTATGTGAAGACACGCTATATATCAATTTCAATTCAATTGCGTCTCTAGTAGTGTTGATGTTTTTATTACGCTCAAGGATGTATAAATTTGATCCCACACCTAATATGAACCGAATATAAAGGAATGTTAGGTGTCTGAGGTTAGCTTCTCCAACAAATATTGCCCTCGTAATGGATGTGGAAAATTACAGTGAAGTCTGACTGAATCATTTCTTTTGAGGAATATCAAGCATGAATCAACCTAACTAAATTTGCAAGTGTGCATTGGACTTTAGTTTCACAAAAAAATGTTAAAGGATGCACATCTCAATGGAAGAATTGCGCCCAATAGATTTCAAATGTAGGATAATGATATTCAATAACGAAGTTTATGTCCATTCATTGATAGGCTTTTCGTATAATTCATACTTTTTTGATCCTCGAGTGTCTATAAAATATATAGTACTGGGTCACTTGCTATGTCTAGTTTTCTTTCTGAAGTCCTCTTTCATAATTTTTTACGTACATGTAAGTATTATCCACATCATTTCAAAATTATTATTAATCCGATTTTGAAAATAAAAC
>VCJE01001722.1:2493-22433 GCA_024140265.1 Backusella liffmaniae | reverse complement strand
TAAAAAAGTTTTTTTTTTTTTTTTTGGCAATTCATTTATGGATTGATCTTTTATTAAATTCTTCTGGCTATTCTTTTGTACGTGTTTGTTTAAAGTTCCTTTAAGAGGTTTTTTCATCTTTCTTAAGAATAAATACTTAAAAAACACTGTTCTTGTGACCTGTCTCCTTCTTTTTATTACGATTTTTTCCTCTTTTGATAGTAAATCTATAGTATGTATTGATTTTGCGCGCTCCGACTTTTTTTTGCGCTTTTGCGTCTTTACATTTGCGTTTACCGTATATTTTGTATTATAAAAAAGTTACAAAACACAAAAAAATAATCGGACTATGTAAAATTAACCGCAAAAACCAATATTTTCTTTCAAAATGTTTGCTTTAAAATTAAAGCATGCAATAAAAATTATCTTGAAATTTGTATTACCATTTTATGCTCATCGCTCACGAGTGCTTCTATCATTGAGCACTTCATTTCCGTGGGATTAATGTACCAACGGCTTGTTATAAAATAAAAATAAAAATACTAAACGAGGTAAGATCTATCTTTTATGGTGTTCTCAAAAAGCATTACCAGATCTTTCTTTTTGTAGAACATGAATCCTAAAAGCCGTATAACCAATCAAATCTGGATTCCTTTCACTATGTTTATTTAAATTAAAAAAATATATATTTCTTATTTCATGCTAAGCGTTATTGAATGTACTTTTGAGCCGATTATACTTTGTAAAAACAATAAGAATAATAGGGGTCTTGTTGTTTTATATCAAATAGCCCGAATACCCGCGGTAAAAACACAAATAATTATGTAACACGCTCAGTCAATCGATTCTTTGTACTTTTCAAGATCTATTTGGGAAACATATCCTTACATTAACTGGTTTAGGAATAAAGTTGTCTACATATAAATTCCGTTGCAGTTATTCTCAGATTAGAATGATTAAGCAATATTGTTATTAGTTGCATATATCATTTAGCTTACTATAAATATACCGTACGGGATATATACATCCAGTCACATCTACTTGCGAATGCCCTATTTCTCACGATCTTTTTGGTAAGAAAAAGAAAAACTAGAGAAAATGGGGAATCAACCATTCATGCATCTGTGTAAACAAAGCATCTGCTAAATCAATTTGCATGGCCGATTATTCTACTGCATCAAATATGCTTACTAGAAATATTATAGAAATATCAGGTCGTTTTCTTTTTTTTTTGTAAAAATACTCGAATAGATTTGATGGTCTTAAAGATTACCTAAACCACGAGGAAAAGTGCCCAAGTGGTGATTTTATTATTTGTTAGTCAAGAGGCATGATGAGAATATTTACTAATAATTGAATTATGAGAAGACAAAGGTTGATAACGGAGAAAATTTGCTTTTTTAACTAATATGGTTTGTATTATATTTTTTACTTTAACTCATTTTATTATGTCAGAATGCTGTTTTCCCAAAAGTGTTTAATTGTGTACTGACCGAATATCCTAAAAAGTAGTCAGCCTATTATTTCTTATCTTATCCGTATCATACAAAGATAACCACATTACTTGAAGTATAGATGTCCTTGATATATTATGCTCGACTCTTTTTTGTTATTAATCACATTTATTTGTTTATAAAATCAAGCTTATTTGAACGGCTTCTTTATACCTGTTAGAGTATTCTTGGACTTCAGTTGTACAGAGCATTAACATAATATCAAATTCAATGTGACCGATCACAAGTAAAAGAAATGTAGGTGTACAGTGCACACCCTTATTTGCTCAATTAGCATAAACGTGGAACTTGTGTTTTTAAAAAATAGAATGTAAAGAAAACGATTTATCAATTGATATACTTCTTGATTCATATTTGAGTTGCTTGATCTAATCCTACTAATCAATTAACTACACTGATACAACAAACTTATTGATTTTTTTTTTTATTATTCTTGTAATTTTAACCAAGTTTTCGATTGCATCGATCTAAAATTACTTCAAACACAAAGTGTCATAGACATGCTATTTTTTTTTCTTATGACCACAATAAAAACCTATTTATATAACTGTAGGTATGGCCCTTAAAGAAAATTTACATGATATCATCCTTGTAATCTTGTATTAGATGCACTGCCTTATTTTTACTCACTAAGCTCTTTAGTGCTATTTAGAATCATGTCAATATAGCCATAATTGACAGCGACAAATTTTGAAGGTTTTAATCTTATACTGTCTTTTTCAGGAAAATGAGAAAAATTTTCAAATTAATGAGAAAAATAAGAGAAAAGGCTGATGAGAAAAAAAAAGGGCCAAGGGATGGAGGGAAAATCCTTGCATCCATGTCATATAAGCCAATGAATGGTTATAAAATGGCATTGTCTATTGTATTAATGGAGTACTATTATTTGCACTTATAAATCAATAACCAATATACACAAGATCAAGCAATTGCATCAGGTGTTGTGTGGATATTCGCTTCATAAAGAAAAGAAGAGAATACCCCAATATTCTCAAATTAATTAAAATGCTATAACTAATTTTGCCTAATAATGATAGCGATGAGTTATATATTTAATAATCATTATAAAGTATCTCTATCGCTACATATGAGGAAGGGAATATATATAATTTAATGATTTTTGGTTTATTACTTCAATATAAAAAAAAATTGTATCAAACATAACAGTTGTAATAAGTAAAAAAGTATAATATTATAAAATTAGCTAAAAGTAAGAGTGGAATAGCAAATGATTCTAGATTCAAGTTTAGGCCTTGTTTGCATTCTTAAATGCGGCAACGATTTGGTTTGCTTCAACAGGCTCTGAAATAGATTTCCATGCAGTCTCCAAGCGACCTCTTTGTTCAGTCTCCTTGACACGGTCTTGTAGTTTAAGACGACGCTTAGGTGTAGGTGATAATTTGGCAGTAAGTTCAAAGTTCCATCTTCTGAAAAAGAATACCTTGACGACATCAAGGAACATAAAGTATACAAGAGATACACCAAGAACAGCAAGACCCCAAGGATAACCACAAGGTGCTACCTTTTCTCTTTCTCCAAAGACACCATAGACAGAGAAGAAGAAGGCGAGTACCTGAGTACCTAAAATACAGACAGTAAAAATCCAGTGAGGAATACTCTTCCACCAATAGCCAGGTACACGGGTAGAGAAAATAACAAAGTGAGGAGCTAAATATTTTACATAAATTAGTCAGTAATTATTTTCAATTTTGTAATTATATTTGGCTACTGCAAATTTACCTGATGAAATGTGTAAATACATGATAGAGTGTAATTCGTATGGACCAACGTGGAAGACATCACGAGCGATATAGAAGTGAGCAAAGGAAAGGGCAGCGAGTAAAACAGCTAATACAGTGGATAAGGTCAACAATTGACCAATACGCCATTTATCGGGTCTTTCGGAAATTTGGGTATTATCAACAGAGATGACTAAAGTAGCAGCATCGTTCTAACATAGTTATAATATGCATGTTAATATTACCTTAATAAAATTTACTAGTTCTATTATTATATACTACTTACCAATACACAGATCATGATCAAAAGAATAGCAGGCATATTCCAATCTTCAACCAATGTAATAATAAACATAAAGAGCAAGAAATGAATTGTAGAGGTGATACGATAAAGAGCATAGGATCTAAGACGCTGGAAAATAGCACGAGAAGTCTTGACACCATCAATAATAGTAGACAAACCAGGAGCCAAGAGTACAATATCAGCAGCAGAGCGAGCAGCATCAGTACAGCCTTCGACAGCGATACCAACATTGGCTTTCTTCAAAGCGGGAGCATCGTTAACACCATCACCAGTCATACCAACCAAGTAGCCCTTATTTTGAAGCAATTCAACTACACGATATTTGTGTTCGGGAATAACTTGAGCAAAACCATCAGCACGTTTACAATGTTCAGTAACTTCTTCTTCAGATTTACTGGGATCGACCAGATGGTTAGCATCGAGAATAACACGACCCATACCAAGTCGGGCACCAACTTCCTTGGCAATAATCAATTGGTCACCAGTAATCATCTTGACATCAACACCAAGTTCATTACAATCACGGATAGTTTGAGCAGAATCAGGACGAGGAGGATCAAGCAAAGAAATCATACCAACCAATTCAAACTTGGAAAGGTCACCTGGAATAGTCTTGGCAACACCTAAAGCGCGAAGACCACGACGAGCAAGATTGTTAACAGCATTTACAGCATCATTACTACCTCCAGCAAGTTGGATGATAACTTGAGGGGCACCTTTAGCAACACGGAAAGATTGGTTTGTAGCCAAATCCAAAATAGTAGCTTCAGTCATCTTAGTAGTAGGGTTGAAAGGTTGGAAAGCAGTTACCTTGTAGCCAGGCACATCCAAAGTCTTTGGTGGGCGGTTCTTCAAAACCTCAAGTGAACCTTCAGCAGCACGTCGAACAGCAGCTTCAATAGGGTCATTAGCTCCTTGCTCAGCAGAAAGGTAGGAGTAGAGAAGAATGTCATCAGCAGTATAGTCACCATTTAACCAAGGTTCATCAAAACTCAATTCATTCAAGGTAAGAGTACCAGTCTTGTCAGAGCAAAGGACTGAGACGGAAGCTAGTTCTTCGACGGCAGTCAAGCGCTTTACAATAACCTTCTTTTGTGCAAGCTGTTTAGCACCCAAAGCCATTGTCACAGACATAACGGTGGGGAGACCAACAGGAATAGCAGCAACAGTCAATACCAAACAGTTCTCAAGAACTCTCTTCCAATCACCTTCAGGGGTACCCCTAAAGCGAACAAGCTGGTAGATCAAAATGACAACGACAAGTACAATAGTGGACCAAATCAAAACGTTACCAATCTTACCAATCACCTTTTGGAAGTGACCTTCTTCATTAGTGATGGCAATCAAATTAGCAGCACGACCAATAAAAGTATTAATACCAGTCTTTGTAACCACAGCCAGCTGTTGACCTTGCTTCACAATACTAGAGGAGAACACAGTGCTTCCCTTCTTCTTGCTAACAGGAAGAGATTCACCAGTAAGGGCACTTTGATCGATCAAAAGTTCAGTTTCATTAATTTCACCTTGGGCACCAAGACCCAAAAGACGGGCATCAGCTGGAATAATATCACCGATACGAAGAATAATAACATCACCAGGAACCAGCTCTTTGACATTAATTTCTGTGAGTTCACCATTTCTCCAACAGCGGGTCTTGAGGGCCAATGTCTGACGGAGGGCATCTAATGCAGACTCAGCTTTGGATTCTTCAATAAAACCAATCAAGGCGTTGATAAACAGCAGGGCCAAGATAATACCAAAGTCAATCCAGTCACCTACAATAGCAGCAATAATACAAGCAATTTCAATTAAATATGCAATCGGTCCAAGGAAATAGGAGAGAAACTTGAGAAATGGGTTAGTCTTTCTCTCAGGAAGTTCATTTAAACCAAATTTCTGCATGCGTTCGTCTACTTCTGCGGTCGATAAACCTGTAGCAGGATCAGTATGAAGCAAAAGCTCTAATTCAGGAGAGATATCATCCTCATGCTCAACATGCTCGTGCTCTTCAAACTGGACTTCTTCCTTCTTTTCTTCGTCTGGCTTGTTATCAGCTGACATTGTTCTCTATCTTGACTCTATGGCAGGCTCACAGAAATGGTAATTTATGAAAGTAATGCCTTTTTATTCAAAGGTGGACTATCCCTCTAGTTATCTTATAAATAAGAAAAGAAAACTTGAGAATAATAAAGGCAGTGAAAAATGAATTAAAAAAAGAGAATAATTTAATAAGAAAAAGAAAAAAAAAAAAGATGAAAATAAAACTTCTGTTCCCTTTATATTGATGCTAGGGGAAAGACTGATTTGATCTTGTTCACGCGTCGTATGATTAGTTTTTAGTGTTGCAGGCGGATGATCAAAACGACGACATTTCTGGAGCTTATAGTGATTTTCTGATCCCTACTAATAACAAGGTTTTCAAGGTGCACTAAAATGGATACGGGCAATATTGGATTTCGATGGGAAAAAAAATTCAAATCAAAACAAATCAGTGATGTAAATGATGAGCATAAACCCTTGTATTGTAAACATGTTTATTTAGCAAACAATATAAACTTTAATAAAGCCAAAATGTTAATTGACTACTTTTATTTCATAACAAGATTAATCCGTAAATCATGCTCATTAATTAGACAGAACAAAAAAACAATTTGAGATGGTTACAGTCAAAACAAAACGATGCTTCCAAAGTTTCTAATGTAAGCCTAATCTATCTACCCGCTTAAGTCCAATAAATCCAATAAACTTGAATGGTATTTTGTGGTCAATATACAGTATCACATGTAGGAAATGGAAATGTTTCACGAAAACCAAGTACTGTATGTAAGTATGCCATGTAGAGCCTAGCTGTCGGGGAAAGGAGCGATGCAATGTATAAATAATTAAGAAATATCGTGTGAATAATGATGAATACAAAAAGTTATTCCAGATTGTGTATCTCGTAAGTAGTATGACCCTGGTTATACTTAATTTCATTTTTTTTCTTCTTTTGCAACCAAAAGAAATTTTTTTTCTTACAATAAAGAATGAAAAAAATAGCCAGGGGTTCCTTTGTTTGTCTTGAATGTACTTTATCCCTTTTTTACTCAGTCTTAATTTTGGCATTTTCCATGTGAATTGCTCAAAAACTAAAAGCTTTGGCTTCAACTATTTTGTGATCTATACTTTCGATTTGCATTAATCTACTCTCTTCTTATTACTCTTTTAAAATAAGATTGGAATAACGAAAGACCGACGTGATACAGGATCAAGGTGAGAACCAAGCTTAGCAGCAAGAGCAAACAATAAATAAGCATAAGCTTTTTTTAAACTAGTAAAACCAGGGGATAGTTTTTTTTTCTTTTCTTTTCGATCCATCCCATGACTATATAGTAACGATCATAATGTTTATATGATAAGGTAGTAAAATGACCAACATGACATAAAATGTTTATTACGTTCCTGTAATTGTATATGTTTTGTTTTTGCCACATGTACAAAATCTAATATTATCAAACATGGTGTAATTTTTGGACTCAGGTATCACACGACGTTCTTGGCTTTACGTCGCACCACGTTTGAATTCGGAATAGCTGCTCCAACAAGAGATATTCCAGAAAAAAGTAACGTTTACTTTCTTTTGCTTAAAGCCATATTTATTGTTTTGGAAATTTGGTCTTACTGTTTTTTTCAAGAAATTGAGAATAAATTTGAATTTTTTTTCATTATTACTATTACTAATATTATGTACAATTTATTATTATATTGAAAGAAATAAAAATAAAAGTAGAATAGAATCGGAATGAAAGCCAAAAAAAATAAATAAAAATACTGGTGTGATTTCCCAAATCAAAAGTCACTTGAAATCAGATACAATATACAATATCAAAGCAATAAATAAATAAAAAGTATTAGTGCCGAGGTAAGGGCATACTGAAAGTAATATGATGGGAATTAAACTTTGGATTATTTAGTACTTGATCTGTCCATTAATTAGATGTGTATTTGGTATTTGTTTGATGATGATATATATTTATATCGTTTTTTTCATCACCTTGATCATCATCATCAAATTCTATACCTGAATTAGCCAAACCTGCATTATAGCTAGCACGAGGGCGGTTAAAGGAAGCCTCAGATGCAAAACCTCGCTCGATATTATTTAAAGGTATATCGGGTGTGGCCGATTCCAATGTACTATCATTGTTGTATATATTTAATGGAGAACCATTGACTTGGTTGCTGTGATGCTGGTTCTGCACCTCTCTTCTTTTTGATTCATTAGCTTTATTCAGAGGGAGAGGTTTAGACGTGTTATAGGATGTAAATTCTGTATTAGCTTCTGCGGGTACTGTCCCTTTCTGAGTGAGAGGTACGTCACTGTCTGTCGATCCAGCTGATCCATTCTTCTTATTTTGCTTCACAAGCTCTGAGTCACGGAAAACGTCTATGCTTCCTCGATTTCTATCCAAAAAACGTGGTATTGGCATATTACGGTCTGCTGCTTCTTTTGTTCTTCTTTCTTTTTCATATTCGCTCCATTTCTTCATAGTGATTAGACTACTGTCAAATTCACCGTGTTTATCTGCATGACCTCCTTTTTTATCTGCTTTTACGCCTTCAACCTTTCGAGTATCGCCCCAAGAAAAGTCATCAAAATGCCAGTAAGCATATGTTGGTAACACAAAATTCCAAATGGGTAAACTAAACAAGTAAACAAGCATCCAGCAAACGTAGACTATTTTTCTACTAGTCATTACAATTAAAACAGCTGGAAGACCCAAGATAACGGCAAGCAGAATAAGAGGGATAAGAGCAGGTTGTCCAAGGATAGCCATGACTACTAAGTAGAGCGTAAAAGAGATGGCAGCGGGAAGAGCTAGTGTACCAACTAACTCCATAAAAATTACGAATTGCATTGAGAAGCAGAAGGTACCGCAAAGGTCATGTACAAACAATAACTCAATAAGGTTGTGAATAGTTGAATTGATCCATCGTCTTCTTTGGGAAAGCAAAACAGAAAATGTATCAGGGACAACAGTTTTACAACTATAATTAAAAATAGTTAAAAAAATGAACCTTGTTGTTGGCAGTATAAAATTTTAAATCTTGCTGATCCCCTAAAAAAGAAAGGAAAGAACACTTACACAGCTTGTGGAACAAACATCATCTTTCGATTTGGGAATGTCTTGAGCATTAAAGTCGATAAATAGCGATCTTCACCTAGTAACAATAGATTTTTTTTATGAAGCGTATCGACAACATTCTCAGAATAACGTTCAACAATATCGGGATTGGCAAGAATAGGTACCCAATAGCCGTCTGGCCCTTTTGGCGCCTTAATTCGGTACATGCAAAAGCATCCTGGAAGACATGTAACCCCGCCAAATACTGATTCAAAGGCTTTACTTTGATGATGGGAGATGTAGTATTCAAACACTTGTATCATGGTGACCCAGCTATTTGTTTTATTGGCAATTTTTGTTTCGCCACATAGACCTGTTATTTCAGGATCTTTTACAGCACATGATACCATTCTAGAAAGAGCATCTGGAAAGAGTTTTGTATCTGCATCAACCATTAGAACAATTTCATAAATATCAGGAGAAATGCCCGTAATACGCCATATTCCATTGAAGAATTCGTATTCCATAGTTGTCATTCGTTCATCAAACATAATTTTTTGCATAAACTGCATGAGGATGATCTGTGAGTCACGCTTTCCACGGTTTCCTGGCTTTTCTGCTTCCGATGCCTCTTGTGGGGTACCGCATTTAACAATTGTAATCATAGGTACTCGCTGTTGATGAGATTTGTCAACAGTGGTATCGTTGTATTTGTAAAAACCAGCATAAACTTTAGCCATATTGTTCTGGCGAGATCCGTCTGCTAATGCAACATATGACTTAGCTTCTACTTGATCAACAGGAACAATTAAGTCTCGCATCATGCCAACACAAATATCCGGAGTTGAATTGCTTTCTCCTGAACCTGTCACTATACCATCACAAACTACTAGCAGTAGTTTGTGACTGTTTGGATAATCACTGGTAGCAATTGAATCGAGGGTTACACGAATGCCTGCTTCACCTTCAGAGTAGCATGTAACTAAACAAATTGTGTGTGCAAGTGGGTAGTTGAATGGCATATAGTCGAGAGGTGGTTGCAGAACAACATGGCGCGAAAGAGGTAAGGGGCAAGTAGTATGTGGTGCTGAATTTGTATCTGTTGTGCTTGTAAAATCAGAAGAGGTAATTGACGAGCGTCTTGGCATGTTTACATCACTAAGAAAGCGTGACGATGCTTGGGAGGGAGAGTTATATAAAACTGATTGTCTGCTTGAATTGAAGCCATCGAATGGACTTGCTCCAAAAAATGCTGAATTACGAGTTTCAACCATAGTTGTACCATAGAGCATTGATTGACGATTCATGTGACCTTCCAAAGCACTGTAATTACATTTATTAAAGTCATGAATGATTTAATAATGAGAAAGTTGTCATTATTGTGTTGAATAAAATTACCTATTTGGGGATCTCCACACGGGTGTTGGACCCTTTTCAGAATCGAAACGGGTGGAACCATGCATTGGTTGTGTAAACCGAGAAGTTTGAGGAAATAAACTTTTGCGCTTGTTATTTCCATAGATGTTCGAAGTGTGTTTCGCTTTAGGTAAAGGCGCACCAACTTGCATATTTGTTGTCCAGTTTTCAATTTCAGCTTCGCGCTTCATTCTTGCAGCATAACTTTCACCTTCTTTGAATGTTCCCAAATTCCATGAAAGAAACCAACCAAAGATAACGGCCAAAGCAAATTTAGTTACAATCACACCTAAAATTACCACAAGTGAGACGTAGAGTACGATGTTGGACGCCATACACCCAATGCTAAGTGTATCGAGCGATCCAACCTTAATGGTAGCTGATAGACATCGTGCTTCTTTCTCCCACTGTGCTCCAACATCATTATTTGCCTCGACTTTAGAAGTGACATCCTTTCCATTGAATGGAGTAGGGTCCGCCAACATTTTCTCGATTAAGCCCCCAGAAGGCACTTTGTAGTATGCTGTTGGAATAGATTGTAATAAATTAAGGTTTAGGACATCCCTACAATGATGTTATCAAAGCGTTAATATAAGGTTTAAAATCCGATAAGAAGATCTGTACCCGTTGTACACAATTAAAGGACTTTCTGGGGTAATGTCGTCCCAGTCGTAATATACTCTGCCAGCTTTATCGTATCCGCCTTTCTTATTGGGAACTCCCTGTGTTTGAAAACTTGCGTATTCATTTCTTGCAGTAGACGATAAATGACATGCAGTTTGGTTTGAAAACATAGATGGGTTAGGTGGTACTGTTGCATTAGGATTGAATAAGTCACAAGGAAAATAAATTGGCTGATTGCCTTGGACAGGTATAAAAACTTCTTCACAGTCTGTTTGCGGCGATTGAAATAAAAATGAAGCATCCATGCCACCAGCATTAATAGGCGAGTAAATCAAGTTTAGATTGTCAGTAGAATTAGCCAAATACGATATCTTTGGATGTGAGTTCCAGCTTGCTAGTAGATATGCCCAACCATTGATGATCACATACCCAGCACCAACTTCACCTCCCTTTAAGCTTAATGGTGGGGCGGGACATACGGCCTGAGTAAAGCCAAAAGTCAGAAATCCCACCATCCCCATAATGACTAAAATAAACGAAACTAGCCCGATTTTTTCGCGCCATGCGTTTTGAGCGGGGCCATTTGGTATACCTATGTATACAAGGAAATGTTAAATTACTGGTATGCTAAAATCAAAATAAATTAACCCCCTCTCGCCTCCCTTAGGTTTTTTTTAACAAATCATACCCACACAACGGAGAAAGGGGCTCGGGATGCAGCAAGTTAATATGTGGCAATAAGTTAACCATGGATTGAAATCTGTACAACTTCTCTTTTTATCCGAGTTATAGTCTATGGAATTTCCAAGTAGTTCATCGTCTTGTTTCTCTTCTCTTCCCAATATGCTTCTTCCACGTCGTAATAAAACTTCTCGTTTAGTAGGTCTTCTCTCTAGTTGTCTTACTGGCTGATTTCCTGTTGTGCTTGGGGCAAGGTTTGTCTCGTCTTCTGTTGTGTTCGTAACTCTTTGTCTGTAGTGATATAGACGGTTATTTGGATCATTCCGCTCACGTTCAGGACGTACAAGTGATTTTTGTCTACGAGGTTTATTCCCATCGGCTGCCTTTGATGATTTCGATAAATTGCGCCTCAAGGACGTTGAGCGGCCAATTTCTGGATCACTCATTTCTAATAATTTTTAAAGGGGTTATCTTATTAAACCTTCTTTTTTTTTTCTATGAAAAGTGTTATTGTACTAATAAAAGAAGATAGTAACAGAAAAGAAACCAGTTTATAAATTACAAAAAAAAAAGCAAATAAGAAGTAAATAAAAACAAAATAAAACTGTAAAATAAAAATAAAAGGAAAAGGAAAAAAGTAAGTAGCACCAAACTGATTGACCAATATAAATCTTAACACCAGTTCACAAGAATCCATCCCATCACACGATCATTTTACTGTAAAACTAGGTATTTTTTATATCTTCGTTTCATTCAATGAAGATAATGATGATAAGCCCAGTAAGATCCGGGCAGTGGTTCTATAATATCAATACTACACCTCTCTTTTTTTTTGTCTTTATTTTGATGCTAAAACTTTCTAGGAAAAAAAAGCACATTAGACCGTAATTCATCACATTTTGCTCTATTTTTGATTTTATTTTAATTTTTAAATGCCGCGCACTATCTCTTCCCCCTTTTGTTTTCATGAAGACACCTCCTACTTATGTCATTCACAATTCACACTAGACTAGGTTAGATAACTATCTCAAAACAAACAAATACAACTGTTTCCTTTTAAACTTTCCTTGCATCCTTTTTAAAAGAATAATCCTTGGCAGCACCTATTTCCGGCGCGTGTCTAATGTTTAATGTAGATCTTACATTTTCCATGATAACGAACGACCTGGTAATTAAATGTGCATTATATAAGGTTTTATCTTATTATATCATGACAAACTTGCTATTTTTAAACTACTAGTCAAAGCCATTGTTCCATAAAGCAAGCGATCGGGGAGGTGTGTAAAAGGAGATTTACAAAACTTGTCTTGTTATCGGTGTGGATACGATATTACGTAGACAAATAATAGATGAGGAAAAGCGATGAATGTAGGACAAATAATAAAAGTGCGAAGTAATCTGATTTCCAATGTTAAAAATATACATGCAAAAATTATATTATTTACTGGACATGCAAAACCTAAAATGTGTAGGTGAATACCGTTATAGAAGCATCAACAACACTGATACAGGGTAACTTTTTTTAATAAAAAATGGGTACGAACTCACAAGTAAAATACTCATACCCTTCAATATGATCTGCTTTTTCAAATGCTCTATTAACGATTCATATTGTAAATATAGAAAGGTTAGATTATTTTCTGTGCCTGATGAAAAAAAAAAAAAAAGATGATCGCTGGAGGGTACCGTGATTACTAAATTTACAAAACAATTTCAGCGAAAATAAATTTTCTTCCAAAGTCAGAGCTGTTTAGCGCTTGTTATTATTTATAAAATAAAACACAATAAAGTCGCTCTGATGCAAGTTCAAGCAGTTTTTGAGACTGGCCTCAGACCTTTTTTTTTTAAAAGAAAAAAAAAAAGCTTCAGGCTCTTCAATATGCATCATATAAATAGTCATCTTATCATTAAGTGACACTATTTGATTAAAGCTAGCGGTGAATTTTTCGCACCTATACAAGAAGTACACAGTTATTTGTCAAGCCCATAGATCTTATGCAATGGGAATATAGCAAAATGACTGAGAGCCATATAAATGTTACTAAAAATACAGACATTTCCTTCCCTAATTTTGACTACTCACGAGGGGTCACGCTCCACCCAACAAGCCAATGTAAAACGTTACACTTTACATCCAATAAGAATAGATAGATGCATGATAAAAATATAAATGATCCTAACGCACATTTGTTAGTGAATGAAAAAAAAAGCAGAAAAACATATAAATGCATGCCTTCTGAAGCAACAAATAGAAAATGCATGCGTAGCTATTATTTAACGGATTAGTCAATTTTATATAAAGGCTATAATGTCAAATGCGATTAGCATGACCATTGTTTATTTTTGTTATCATTACTATTATTATACAAGTATCTATTACAGTGATTCCTCTCCCAATTCGAGGATTTTATAAAAAGAAAGTATGGACTTTTATAGTAAAAATTGGAAGGTTAACAGAAAAAATTGTAGTTGAGTGATTGTTCAAAGTTCATTCCGCTGATTTTATAAAGGATATCTTTACATACACTATAAAATACGCTACAATTAAATTAATATGACATCAATCTAGGTTTGGATAAATATACTACAAACTTCCTTTATGCAAAAGTCCACAATAACTATCGTTCTTGACGATACAAAATGCCAAAACGCCCTTTTATTTTTCCTGGAAAAACCAGCATGGGAAAACATTGTCAAATTGGCAAACTCGATAGTTAGTGTGTACTGAATAAGGGTATATTTACAGTATAGCAATAGTGGTGCTTCTAATTATTATTCTGGAGATTAACGCAGTAATATTTCGCTAATAAAGGCATCGATATATTAGCGAGGGCAGCAGGTATTTCAGCAAGATTGGTCCAAAAAGCGTTAGAATTGGACGCAAATGCTCCAAGTACTAAACAGCGAGAAGAAGGGGGTGATCACAAATATAGAGAGGGAGAATTAGAATAGGTACGTGAAGAGAGAATTGAACAGCTGGTATATTTTCTGACTCGCAAGAAGGTTGCAGGCGTTAAGATAACAGACAAAGACATATACCACTTGAGTTTTGGACACATGGTACCTGCCAGACAAGTTTTATTGAAGGCAATTTCTTCTCTTTTGAAAAAGACTGTATTGAACGAGTTCGAACTCTGTGCCATAGATTGAATCGAGCAAGAGGTGTTTAGAGCCTTTTCGATTAAAGTCGGGTCGTTTACTATTATTAATATTATTATTATTATAATAATAACAACATAATATAGAAACTGTATCTATGAAAACTACTGTATTGATGCTTTAGCAGCAATAGTAACAGAAAAAATATATCTTCCTTAAAGTGATACGAACAATCAAAAAGTTTAATTTGGAGTTACTTTTATTGGATCTATTTTTTTTTAGTTGATTATTTTTTGATTTAGTTTGTATTTACTTGCTTCATCGTATTGGTAAGCATATGTTTTATTTATTTTATCATAGATAACTTCTTGTAAACTGTTACTTTCGCTTTTGTTATAAAACAGTTGTACATTTTGTTTCACAATTGGAATAATTCAAAGTTAACAGAAAAAGCATAAGATGTTATGGTGGAATAAGAAATTGCTTGATCAATTATTTACTATTGTGCATCAAGTACAACCAAAAAATCATCAAGTGATGTGCAAATCATATTAATTGAATAACGTGAATTCATTTACGTATTTAATCGGTCAATCAAAAGCACATTTAATAAACCCATTATGAAGTATAATTACATTATAGGTGGGATGGTATTATTGTTGTCTTTTAAAAATATGGAAAAAATTAGTGTGTATGATCCTTTGATCATTAAAAACAATAGAGCAGTAACTTTCGACTCATTCATATGCTTTTCATTGAAATTTTATTAAGTAGAAGAAATAGGACGTTTTTCCAAAATGGCTATTTCATCCATCCCACATGAGGTTTACCAGAGGGATATAACTGACCTTTTACACATGTTTTTTTTTCATTAATTTTCTTTTTTTAGAAAAAAGATGATCAGACATATTTCACAAACTCATAGAACTAGTTTAAACTCGGAGTAATTTTCTACAATTTGCTTTAGCACAATGCCTTTAATAAGATAGTGATCAGTTGTTTATTTGGCACATTCTACGTAATTACTTAACGTCTATTATAGATAGCCAAAAACAAAACTATTCACTCGCCTTGAGCACTCGTTTTATGAGGCTTTTTTATCGGTATATTTCTGAAAATAGAGCGTTCCTAGAAACCAGATTGACAAACAGTTTCAAGACTGTTTCCAAATAAACAAAGTAAAAATAGTTGGATAGTGCTTTGAACCTTAAAAGAGGTTTTCCCATTATTATAAAGAGAAGAAAATTCTGTAACACCCGTGGCACAAATAAGTTGTGGGTCAATGCATAGTGTTGTTCAAGGTTAACCATTATAAAAAAAAAACAAAGGCTGCGAGTGCATGCCAAAATACATACATAATGAAGCTTCGAGTATTTGACAGAGATATAGAGTGTGGATTTGACTGATTAAATACTTTTGTTGAGTTTTCTTTTTTAAAAATATAATTGCAAATATCATTAAAAAGAAGGTTTTTGCTACTTAAAACGAGTACCTGGATCAGTCGTAACACGAAATGACCTGAAATGGATACATCCGTATGGTTTTTTTCCCCTAAAAGTAGTAAATTTCATGGCGTCTCGAATGAAAATTACGCAGTTGACCTCATGATAATATTTTATTTTTCTGTTATTAAACATCATAACAAACAGAAGATAAGAAAAGAGAAAGACGATCAGGTGTAAGGATCAATAACCATTGTCATGAATATAAAAAGCACTTGGCTGTATGCTTCAAACCCCAGTGGACCGTTTCTGAGTGATTGTACCATTGTGTTCCTTTTCACGTTTTCAAGAAAGTCTAAAAGATGTGCGAGTTAACTATATCTGTTTATAAAGTATTTGTTTTGATAAGTGGATGAGCTTATACTTAGAATATATTTTAATTACGCTTTACACTAACGAAAACTGGAATTGAGAAATAGAAAACAAAAAGTGTTTGAATATTCTAGAAGAGTGAAAAAAAAAGCGCGATACGTGTTATTATTCGATAATAAAGGTATAATTAACAAAAAAAAAATTATTGTTATTTTTTTTAACAAAACCATCATGTCCTGGAAGAGCATTGTGTCACTTTTTACCATAAACATAGAATACCCAACTTTTGCAAATATACTTTTCCAAAAAAAAAAACATTGATCATTTTCTTTTATTTGTCAGTTGCATTATTTATAACAGAAAATGTCTATAAAAAGGTCTCCGAGAAAAAGACAAAAGTCAATCAACTTTATTATGATTCAATTTGATCATTTGATCTCGGCGGGTCTGCCATTTTTTTTCTCTCTCATTATTGTAAAATGACGAAAACGTTTATCATTTAGTTTAGCGTAAACTAAATTTGCTAAAGGGCTTAGATAAATTTGAAGTGTTTAAATGTCATCAGTTTTTTTTTGTTATGATTTTCATGACTTCGATCTTGCTGAATGCTTTGTGGAACGCATTGTTAAAAAATCATTCTTGATAAATAAATACAAATCAGTAGAGATGCATATTGATAAGATAGATACCAATCCAAGTTATTTTTAATAAAGACGGACATACATTGTTGCGTATTGATCAGTAAATTAAACTGAATTTTGTTTACAAGGTTCTGAATGTTGAATTGAATGACGTTTTTTCCTTTTCAAATATTTGATGATAACCTGTTTAAAACATGTGAGGGTTTATCAATAAAGAAAGAAACTATGCAAATGATAAAGTAATGCTAATGTATATCAGAATCAGGAGCATATAAACAGGTTTATATTGACATATAAAATAATGCTTAAAAAGTATACATATGTGTGTGTGTGTGTGTGTGTGTGTGTATTTATAAAGAGAGAATGTACAAATAAATGAGGGTATAATGACAATAAAAATAATGATAACTATAAGGTTTTTGTTGTATTTTTTGTTGCAAGCATTGGGCCCGGTTGCTGGACATGATCCATTACCACAGCTAACCCCGTTAAAGTTTTTAAAACGTAATTCAATTCTGTGTGATCTGTGTATGAAGGGTGGGTGTATTTTCGTAAATCTATTTTCGTAAAGGTTTATAAGATTCTTGCTATTCCAAAGTTTTACAACAAACATACCCTTAATTAATAGACAGTATCGTGGTATTCTTTGTATGGGAGCGATTAAATAATCAGCCATTCCAAGGCGATTCGAATCCTTTTTTGCCAAAGTTTCCTATCATCACATATCAGTAAATTTTTTTCTTCAGTTTATAAACCTTCACCAATTGTTTACCTGATCAATCTTTAAAAATAAAACGTTGGTGCATGCCTTTCTAATAGCCTTAATGTTATTTTTATAATGCATCGCATATTTCAAAAAAACCGCAAACTCCGGTTCCAAGCGACGAAATGTACTTCCAATATCTTTTAAATTCTGGCAAGCCTTCAATGATAGTAACAATTTCTCTGAGATGCGAGTGAGTTCAGGTAAATGATTAAACAATAGTGGGATATCTGTTGATTTAACAAGTGGGTACTTTTTTTGTGATGCAATGATCATTGGATCCTTGTATCGCTAGATTAAAAATTTAATCACTATTCTATATTTTTAATGATGATGAATTCAACTTACTGATTTAATCAATAAAAGAAGTTTGTAAAAGGATTCTTCTGTTGCGACAAGTTCGGATGAAATAAACTTTGCCATGGCAAGATCTTTTACAGATTGTTGCACAAATCTTTGTCGCTCTGGATTCTGATTGAAAAAATGCAAAAAAACAACAAACAAAAAATAAGCAAAAAATAAATAAATAAGAATAGGGATAGGGATAAACTATTATAATAAAAAGAAATATACTTACAAAGGGTGTTTGGAGTAAAAGATCATTGTTGTGATCGCCCAAATTATCATTTTCCCTTTCGTTTGTGATTAATTGAGAAACAACATTTTTCCACATTGATATTGCCTTTGTCTCCCTGTTCTTGAGTGAGTCAAGACCAAAAACTGAGCGAGCTCTGGAAACGGTGGCGCCTGAAATGCTTATTCGTCTTGGATTCGTTGCAGAGCGAGAGAGCGGTTTTTTCTTTAATGTGTTTTCAAATATCGGTGCATCTTCCTTTGTAATGATATCCGTTGGTAATTTAATCACCTCAGGCGGTGTGGTTGCTGCATTTACATTTTTTTTTGCATTCACTTCTTTTATCGGTGTTAATGATGACATATAGCGTGTATCGTTAAAATCCATGCTTTTTCTAATCTTTTTAATATTGAACCTATTGCAGATATCATCCTCTTTCACAACTGTCGTAGGGAAAAATTGTGAAACTGGCCGTGCTGACCGCAAGTTAGATTTGGATAATGAGGACTGTAGAGTTAGTACTGGTGGCACATCATCTTCCACTATAACTACTGGTGGATCCCTTTTTGCAAAGAGAAAAGAGAAATTGATGGATTGCAATTTACTAAAAGAGCTCTTCTTTTTCTTGATATCTGTAGAGTTGATTTTGTTTATAAAAGGTGGTGCAGATATTAATGTCATTATCTAAAATGAAAAATATATCTGAAGAGTAAATGAAAATTTAAGTAAAGAAAGAAAGAAAAAATAATAATAATAATAAAGTTGCAAGAGTGTATATATTTTTTTTGTGTGGCTCCTTAAATAGAGTAACACAGTCTATCATAAATATTATAGCTTACCATCTCAGCTTTTATAAAAATAAATAAAAAGGAACACAGAAGAAATACCAGTTTTAGGATCTTCCAAAATTGCATCATCAGCGCCAATGGATATTAACTGACTATTTTTTTTTAATTACTTTCAGATGCGGAAATACTAAAATTAGTATTAAAAAATAGTATATGATGCTCGTTCCGAACCAGGGTCTTGTCCAATGTTTTCTAAGCCGTTAGCATCTTGAGAATGTTTCAAAATAATAAGAGAAAAAGAAAATAGATTAATATCGCTTTCTGATAAATTCATGAGATCATTATAGCGTAGTGTTACCACGACACAGCTTTAGCAGAATAATGAGATTAGAGTATCATTATGTTTATATTTCATTCAAATTTATTGCTTCTTCTTGGCAAAAGTAAAAGACACGGCTATTTAATGGATAAATTAGGCTTGCTCCTCCCTTTGTTTTTTTTTTTTGATAAGCAAAACATACATTCAAAAAACTCAGGCTCAATTGTAAAAAATATACAAGATCCGAGTTGCACGAGAAACCCGATTTTGTATACAAGGATATAAGTGGGGAACTTTATGCTGTACAATGTATCTCATGCTAACCCATAAACTTTTATTTAAAGATGGTGCATCACTTTTCTGTTTCAAATTAATGAAAAAAAAATCAGGTAGCTTGTCTCTCTCTCTCTTTAATAAGACTAAAAGAATCAGAAATTTTAGATTTCAAATGATAAGACCAACACGCCTAGAACAGTGGTTTAACTGTACAATGGACTTTTAGATACTTGTAATTTTTGGTCTGTATTTCCAACATGGACAATTTTTGTTCCAGTGATACAAACCAACCGAGGGTCCTATT
>VCJE01001721.1:0-10065 GCA_024140265.1 Backusella liffmaniae | reverse complement strand
AAAAAAAAAAAAAAAAAAAAAAACTGACCTTATCCAGTCACTATTGAATATATCTTCTAATGATGATATCATAAATAATGCATAAGAATCCCTAATGCAAACGCAATTTCTAGTGATAAACAGGCTGTTTTTGCCTGTTGGATGGTGCTGAGGAGTGAAGCTTCTGACAAATGAACAGAACGTAAGCAGAAAAAGGGATCGCTTTCATTATTTGTTTTTTTTTTTATTATTATTTATCAATAGGGCTTAGCTTACTCTTTTGTTGATTCTTTCATGTCGTAAACAATATTTTTTTAATGTAGAGCATGGTTATGGATAAAATACTGCATTTCGAGTTGGTGGCATTGCTGGGCGTGAAGAAAGTGCCATCAAAGATAAAGGTGACATAAAGAATATATAGAATTTGGTGTAAAAATAAGACAGATTGGATCATGGTAACAAGAGATAACTCATCCCAAAGGATCGAGCTTTTTAATAAAAAACATCTTATTTTCTATATTGCATCTGGATTTAGCATTATACTCAAGACACCAAAAAATCTTTATTATTATTCGTAAACATAATTATAAACTGCACCATTTTTCATAAAATTGATCAGATATTGGGTGAAATCTTTAAGCATGTAGTAGAAGTATCCTGACTACCTAGATTTCACATGATTTTATTATTGAATGATTAATTTAACGACATTATTATTTTGTTCATGACTAATGGTATAATAAAAGTGGTTTATTTCTTTTGTTTCTTTGGGATGCGCGAGAGGACAATGCTATCATTTGATCACCAATTCACGGGCGGATCTGAAGCTTGGCGTTTTAAATTGTTGATGCTGTATAGTGCAGCAGTTTCAATCTTGGTGGCAGTTTCTACGGCAACCCCTTTTAAGCATAACAAGTGTGTAATTATATTTGGTAGAAGTGAAATTTGATCCAGATTCTTGAATAATTTAATTTTGGATTCATTGATTAGTCTGTAAAGCCTTGGAGAGGGAATATCCATGACATATGTTTCTACATTTTCACCTTCGCAGTGAACACCACAAACTTTAGGCTTGGTAACTCCTTTGACAACCAAAGCGTTCAGAGTCACCTTCATCTGTTTAGCAAGTTTTACTAAATCTAATTCAACGTATGAATTTTGCTCTGTGGGTTTAAATTCGGCAATTAAAATAATACATTTGACGCTGCCAGAGAGGTTGTATACTAAAAAGTCTGGTTTGAACTCACTGTGATTGTTTTTACTTAGCTGACCATTGGCCCATTTCATTTTTAGAAGAGGATCTGAGCCAAAGACAGATGTTAATAAAGGTGAAAGGTAATAATGAACATAGCTATCTTCATTTGAATCGTCAGGTGGCCCGTTGATCAGAACCGGGAGGATTTGTGTGAGAACATGGGCGGTATGTATATCCAAAAGCTTCTTTGACGCACACGCTTTGGTGAGTAATTCAGCGCATAGTGCCACAGAAGAGAACCAGTCAACAGGAGGAGATATTTCAATCTCTCTACACCAGCCATAGCAATCCAGTCCATTTATAGGGAGATAAGCATCAAATGATAAAATTGATTTGAGAAAAGTATGGATCTTAGTTGAGAAATACTTGCTAATAGAGGATGCAAAGTTTCTATCAAATTTGTAAATGTCATTTAGAGCGAGGAGGCGAATGTCAGAGAGTTGTGCTGGATCGGCGTGTTTTGATAATTTCAAAGTAACATTCTTGAAATCAAAGCATAAATCAGAGATATAAGTATCATTCACCATCCATTTTGACTCATCTGAGGTAATTTCGAAATCGTCTGCGTTTTCCCCTTCTTCCTCATCTGAATTTTCAAATAAAAGATTGTAATCGCAAGTACGATGGGGATTGACAAATCCGATGGGATTTTATCCTCTTCCTCCTCCTCTTCCTCATATGGATTTACAAGTTCGATGTAGGATCGGAGCCTCCTTCTGTTTCTTGTAACTTTGAGGTTTCACTGTTTTCATCATCAGACCTTTTTATAGAATATTATAAATAAGCAAAATACATACAGAAGTTACAAATATTTACTATTTACCTATAATTTTGTTTTGGGGGTAGGGGTTGTTGATTTGAATTTATAGAAACAGAGCCCAAAGTATTGACGAAAGAATTATTTGCTGTAATGTTATAACTGATGTTTTCAGTCTTTGTTTCAGGAGATTCTAATGAAGCTGATAAACGACGAACTTCATTCTTCACAAAATCAGGCACGTCCTTTAAGTCTTGAATATTCTTCAAGTTGAGCAAATACGTGTTTTTAATTTTGGTTGTACTTGTTGGTATGGATGAGTTTTTATTCAATGAGGCCACGAATTTTTCAAACGACCATTCGCTAATAGGATGATCTACGAAATATTTCAGGGAAGATCCCTCCTTGCAATTCTTTAGTTTGTAGTTATCCATTTTTATTTGAAGTAAAATGTGACGTGCTTTTGACTATACCTATTAGATTTTTTTTTTGTATGTATTCACTGTTTATTGATTTACTTTTTTTTAAAGCTGTTAATTTATTCCTTTATAGAAGCATCAGTACAGATACCAGACCAAGATATGTAACTTACTTTTATTTTTGATTCTAACTACATTTTTAGATGAATTTTTTTAGGAATGAAATGAATACAATGATTATGGCTTATTGTTTCTGACTTGGTTATAGATGACAATACTAGTGATTAAGCACATACTATATTAACATTACCGTATTTCTGTGCCTTATTTTGATCTGACTTGAATCCGGATATGAAGAAGGATTGACACACGGTTTACACATATCTTTGGGACTCTGTTGTGATGTGTGTAGGTGGTCAGATTATTCTGCTGAGCTTGATCGGTTTTCCATGCCGATGACGCAAAACTTTCTTTTATTCTCTTCTTTATACAATCGAATATTAGTCAGCGGCTCACAGAATAATGCTCGTCAAAATAAGAAGCATCTAGACGAAGAGGCCTGACTTGAACCCAGATATGAAGAAGGATTGACACACGGTTTACACATATCTTTGGGACTCTGTTGTGATGTGTGTAGGTGGTCAGATTATTCTGCTGAGCTTGATCGGTTTTCCATGCCGATGACGCAAAACTTTCTTTTATTCTCTTCTTTATACAATCGAATATTAGTCAGCGGCTCACAGAATAATTCCTGTCTCTTGAAAACGCCTTGATGCTTTGTAGTGCAATAGAATTCGAGAGAGATCACATTAGGGTTTTGGTATGAACTTCTCGTGCATCTGGATATATTCTTGCTTATCCCTTTTCTAATATAGGTATGATCTCTTTGGATAACCCTATTATGTACTGGGTTGAACCTGCTGCTGCTGCTGCTGCTGTTTTCGGATCTACGTTTTACTTAGGGATAGAACGCCTATCATTTTTGGAGATCTGATGGAATTTGAAGAGAGATAGCAGATATTAATGCTGGGTGAATTGACTTCACTCGGTGGTCTTCTCTGTGGGGCAAAATTGTTATCTCTTGTATATATAAAAAAGAGTATATATATACCAACACTACTATCTTCTACATGTATTATAGACTAAATAAAAACAATTTATTTATTTTACATACCAGCAAACACAAGTTAATATTACCTCTATGTAATAGTGCGTTAAATGACATCGTTACAAAATAGCCTCCATATTATTGAGGTTATTTAAGAAGTATCATTATTCTAGAAAGTATAGAATAATGGATGTAGTTTTAGACAATAAAAGATCAATACCTAACTTACCTGTACATAGTTTCACATTACTGTAGATCATTGTATAAATTATAACTTTTTAAAAGACACTAAGTTCGATATCATTAAGTTCTCTGTCTTTGTTTACTTGAATTAGTAGCCAATCACTGCTACTTACTTAAAGACATCATCTTAATAAAGAATCTTTATAGTAGTTTTAAAAGTTTATCAACTTGTTTGTAAATTACGGCTAATTTATTTTCAAAATGTTGGGCAAGTCAGCTTCAATCATTTGACCAAGTTAGTTCCATTTTTCTGGGCAAATTAATCTCAAAAATTCGGTAAATTGAGAGTGGAAGCACTGTACCATTTATTTCTGTACGTATGATGTAACTTTTGTAGGAGAGAAAAGCTATTTTATTTTCTTTCGTACTTTTTTTTGCGATAGATGACATTTGATAGGAACGAGAATAATCGTTCTATTTCAAAAGGTTATGTTGTAGTTTATCTATTCTGTAATTATTAAATAATGTAGATGATTTTATATAATAGAAAAAGAGAAATGAATATTCTCAACGGCGGAGAATGTTTGTCAGGACCCTTAAAAAAAAACACCCAAAATGATGAGGTTATTATAGTGAAATCAAAATGTAGAAAACCACTTCAGTTACCAACATTAAGAATATCTAAAAAATAAATATCAAATTACAAACCAGATCAATAATCAATTCTCGAAAAAATCATCATTGGTGGAACCACTATAGAGGCTCCAGGATAGAATAGAGAAATATACAAGACAGTTACATTACAATAATAATGATAATAAATGGGTGTCTTTTCCTGGATTTGCTTAAAAAAAATCCGAATTGGAAGAAAAATGCTTTCCAGACATATTAAGCTCCGCCGACAATAGTCTCGGTTTTCGACGCCATTACTTTGTTCTGTATGGCTTGTAACAAAGCTGTTCACTTTTTTTAATTTTTCTCACGTTATCATGATTAATGGAATATAAGGATCCCTTAAAATCAGTGATTTGACAAGCTAATTCCATTATGACTCATACAAAGCCTACTAAAAATATACCATTTATCACATATGTGCTACTATCATTGTAAATACGTTAACATGTGCCAAAAAATACAACACTATGTTTGTTTATATACTCTTAATAGCCTGTTCTTTTTTTATTATGAGATCAATTCGTTTCGTTTTTTTTTATAATCATGCCGTGTCACAATGTCAAATATGATGTCAACTTTTCTTTTCACACGAATAAAATAAATCTAGATTCGTCAAGTAGATCAAAGGAAAACGATTGTTATCTCTTCCATTGACCAAAAAAAAAAGTACTCTTTCTTTTTTTCATGCGCCGATTAGATTTTGAAAAATAAAATGGCATTTTTATTTACGCGAAGTAAATAGCGAAAACAGATCCTATTTTTTTAATGAATAAGATTGTACTCCTTATTAGTGTCGAAATGATATGTTTACATCGAATAATAAATAAGCGAATATGCAAAAATGATATGCATTGAGTACCTTTTCCTTTTAAAATACAAATGTGAATTGCTTAATCGCATATGAAGTTCCAGACTGAAAACAAAATAGAGAACAAGCCACATGAAACTTTAAAACTTTTTTTTTTTGGGAATAAAAAAAAAGTACAAAAAGCAAAAAATAAAATGCGTCTTTTTTCTCTTTTATCAACTTCACTTAAAAAAATGTCTGCACCTATCTCACATCCTTGTATTGAAAACGGCTGGTTCATGGAAAAATCCACCATGTGGCCTGGTCAGGGTAACGTATTCTCTCTCTCTCTTTTTTTTTTGTGAAACTTTTTGTTTATTTGTGCTTTCTCTCTCTCTAGCTATGTCCCTCAAGGTCGAAGAAATCCTTCACCACGAGAAGTCCAAGTATCAGGATGTCCTTGTTTTCCAATCCTCCAACTACGGTAACGTTTTGGTTCTTGATAACGTCATCCAAGCTACTGAGCGTGATGAATTCTCGTAAGTTTCAATAAGAGAGAGTGGAATAAAAAGCATGTGTGAACCTTAGGAAGTGAGTGAGGATGGTATGACTTACACATGTTTTTTACCAGTTACCAAGAGATGATCACTCACCTCGCCATGAACTCTCACCCTAACCCCAAGAAGGTATAGTATCTAGATTGTCGCGGCATATATTTTTTCTTTGGATCTAAACAGCAAAAACTTTTTTTTAAAAAATTAAAATAGGTCCTTGTTATTGGTGGTGGTGATGGTGGTGTTCTTCGTGAAGTTGTCAAGCACGAGTGTGTCGAGGAAGCCACTCTTGTTGATATTGATGAGGCCGTCCCTCGTGTTTCCAAGAAGTACCTCCCCAACATGTCTATTGGCTTTGAACACCCCAAGGTCAACGTCCACATTGGTGATGGTTTCGAATTCTTGAAGGACAAGACCAACCAATATGATGTCATCATCACTGACTCCTCTGATCCCGATGGTCCCGCTGAGTCTCTCTTTGGTGCTGATTTCTTCAAGCTCTTGAAGAACGCTCTTACCGAAAAGGGTGTCTTCTCCACTCAAGGTGAATGCATGTGGCTCCACTTGCCTCTCATCAAGAAGGTCAAGGATTTCTGTAAGGATCTCTACCCTCAGGTTGAATATGCTTACACCAGCATCCCCACCTACCCCTCTGGCCAAATCGGTCACATCCTCTGCTCCAAGGATGCTAACGCTAACATCAGACAGCCTCTCCGTAGCTTCACCCCCGAACAGGAGGATAAGCTCTGCCGCTATTACAACTCTGATGTTCACAAGGCTGCTTTTGTCCTTCCTCAATTCGCCAAGAAGGTTTTGTATGAATAAATCATTTAGCGTTTTCCTTCCTGCTCTTCCTTTCAATCATTCTCTTTTGTATAAAAAGTAAAGCTCATAAATAAATATATATATAATAGCAAACTTAAGAAAAAAAAAATGATAACGATATGTTACGTCTTTTTTATTAAGATGAACCAAAAGACGTAAAGTGTTCATCCCCTTTGACTTTCAACATCAGTGCCACCACTGTTAGTTGTGGTACTCTCACCCATCAATTCACGACGCTCTCTTTCAGCCGTCTCATTATCGAATGTACCAATGGATGGTTCAGGGGTGGGGAAGGTGTAATAAGTGGCAATACCCAAAATAATAACAACATATGCAAATGGATACATGATGGTGATCTACATGATTTCAGAAAGTCAGTGGATGAGCACGGGAATATATTATCTTGTTTTTTTGGCTTACCTTATATCCAAAGAGGCCAATACCAAAAATGAGGCCATAGAAATTGGCAGTTAACAAGGATAAATTATAAATGACAGCACTGCCCAAACGAAACATGACAGGTGCCAAAGAGTACAAGACAAACATACAAACAGTGAATGCCACAATCAAGCCAGCAATGGCCGGATTATCCTTCAACGCCATGAATTCATTTCTCTCAAATATCATGAGCTGAACAAAATTGATAAATGTGGCAAAGAAGGTAAACATACCAACGACCTCATAGATCGGATGCTTTCGAGACATGTATTCCTCGCCCACATTTGAGAAACCATACAACGTGGCACCCAACAGACAAAAGAGATCGCCCTTGACAGCATCCACAGCATCATAGTTGTTTCCGTTCATGACATCACTTGCAATCAACATACCCATGCCACCCAACGCTATAATGACACCAAGGTATTGGACCCATCTATAACGCACTTTCAAAAAGATAAAGGATAATATCATACACACAGGTGTACTCCAACAGTTCAAGAGCATGGCCGACAAAAGTGAGGTGTATTGATAGGCCTTGACCACAAAATAATTTCCTTCCACATCGATAAAACCCAAAATAAAGTCTACAGAGTGCCATCAAATAGATTTAGCTGTTGGTCTCTCATGATCCCCTCTCTAACTTACAATAAATTCCCCTTTTCCAAAATTGACGTAACCATCCTCTCCAACCTCTCTTATAAATAGCAATCGAGTTGTAAACAATAGCTAAACAAGCACTTTATTCCCTCTTTTAGATATACGAAATACTCTCTACTTTTTTTTTAAACTTACTAGATCAAGAATGTTTGCATAGTGGGCGCAGAGAACTGATAAGATACATTTAATTTTGTACTAATCACGTTTGTACCGGTAATGCAGAGCGAAAGCACTTGTCCCAAGACGAGCACCTTGTAAAAATTCGGGTTCTTCAAGAATGCAAAGCGATCCTTAATGGTTTTTCTAGCACCTATGACGGGTTCAGATATGGTATCTGTTTGCAATTCTGTTTGCAATTCCTCGGTTTGGACGATATCGACCTTTTCTTTTTCTTGGGTATTCATTTTTTTTTTCTTGCTAAAAGTACACGATGAATAAAAGAAAGGAAGAAATACAAGGTTGGGAGGGAAGGGCTATTAAAAAAAAAAAGTGTGGAAAGACAAGAAACTCATCCATAGAAAGAATGGAATGTGTGTACCATGTTTTAGCCCATTTTGATTGGATTGTTATTGAGAAGATCAAAAAAAAAGGTTTTTAACTTTTTATATAAAAGTAGGGGGAAAAAAATAGTTAAGCTTCATGATGCATGAATGGTATTTTCTATTGTTCTTTTTTTTTTCGTTTTTATACTTTATGACGATCATTTGGATTTACGTTTTGAATCCTGCCCGAAAACAAAGACAAAATAGAAAGTTGGGAACTTATAAAAAAAAAAAATGGATCCCAGCCAAAAAGCGTATACATCCTCCCTTCATTCATTAAATAATCGATCCATGTTTCTTGGATTTGTAGATCAAAAGTTTAATAAAAACTTGCATTTTATATAGGCCGTATCTCATAAAGCTCTAACCAAATTGTGGTACTCGATACTACCGCTTCCAGCACGCAGCTTGGGCTACCACACATTTCATTGGAAACTACCGACTCGGTATTTCCTCTCACTTATCTGAAATGATATTCAACGATATGTTCTGTGCCATGCTTCCAGTCTATGGAAGATTTTACTCATTTTGTATCTCAATGTCGGGTCCGTTAGCATGTATAGATTAATACTTTGGCATGTTTCTATCCTTTCGGGTGTATTACTCCTTCGGCAATTGTCCAAACCATCACACTCAAAAAGTTTCAACAGCTTGAGGATAATAATATATCACGTTTCCTCGCAATCATTTATATAACGCACTGATAGATTTGGGGTTTACTACTGTAAGTTCAATTTGGATCACCCGCCATTCACTTCATACAAAGTTATAGCTTCCACTATATCGCTTATTCCGATTACTCTCAATAGTCCTACTAACTTAGATAATTAACATACCTGTTATCTACTCCACATATTTTGATCAGATCAGTTAGGTGATGTCCCTCAGATTTCTTATGTGATGTCCCTGTATCCGATCCATTTCAAGACGGAGTTTCAACATAGGGTCATCACTTAAGAATAGGACATACTTCTTCTTTTCTCTGAACTTCTAAACGTAGCTATTATCACACTTCTCACTTAATTTAAAATGAAAGCGGACTCTGATGCTGGACAAATGTTTAAAGTGAAAATTCCTGAACTTCACAAGATCAATCGTGAATTTACCCTTACTGCTCTACAGGCCAAAAAGTGGAAGCTAGGAAACTGGCTTGTTGGCTTGAAAGTTTCTGATTGGAACAACTTGGATTCCCTTGCTGCACATGCTTTAACGTGGACAAGAAAGAACGCCGAAGTCACCGCTGAGTGGTCAATGGGAGTATTCATCACAGGTCTTGATAATATAGCCTCAAAATGTATTCCACACACTGAGCTCCGCCATTTTGCTTCCAAATTAAAGCTCTACCTTGCAACCGACGATGCTAAAGCAAGATACAACAAAGTATTTTCAAAGCTCCAACTTAAGAAGGACAACAAAGAAGCAGGTGAAGAACTCGAACTAATTGTCGAGACGAACGCCATGAAAGGTGCTGCCTTGACTGGGCTAAAACGATCCCGCTCCCTAGACAGTGAAATCTGTGAATCCAAAGCGGCTGACAATGATGACAACTCAGACGAGGAGGAGGATGCCGAGCCAATCAGGAAGCAAAAAAAAAATCGACACATCCATATCATTATCAGATGTCAAAACAGCAATATATAACAAAGCTAAAGAGCTCCATTCAACATATAAAATCAAGAAACTGACACCTGACCAGAGAAAGCTAATGAGCTGTGGTGGTTCACTTATTATTGACTTGGTTGATTAAACTGATGATAATGAATTCAGAAAACTGTTCACGACGAAAATCTGGGATGCATTAAACACCAAATTCAAATCACACCTGGGGAAAAAGTTCAGGTTTTTTTTACAGAGTTCTGTCAAAAAATTAGACAAAGTTTTCT
>VCJE01001714.1:8651-21166 GCA_024140265.1 Backusella liffmaniae | reverse complement strand
ATGGTAACCTTAATCATGAAGGGTCTGATTCTACATCAGGTTCAGGAAGCAATGGTGCTGGAGGCTCGTTTAATGGTAACCTTGGTGGTAGTAGCGCTGACCCAGGACAAGGTGGCATTGACTTTAATTTTGGTTCTGGTTTGGGTAGTCCTGAAAGCTCTGGAGCTAATACAGGAAGTGATGGTGCTAACGGTGGCGGTATGAGCTTTGAGGGTTCGGATTCTGATTCTAGCTTCAACACTGGAGAATCTAGTCCAAACCCTGGTTCTAGCTATGGCTCTGGGCCTAATGGTGCGAGTAACTCAGGATCAGCTGGATTCAATGTAGGAAGTGATGGAAATGGCGGAAATGGTGGAAATGATGGCTCTTCTTCCTTTACATACAGTGATCAAAATACCAATACTGGCCCAAATGACTCAAGCGGTAAAAATGAAAATGGAGGTTCCTATTCTTTTACATATGGTAATCCAAACGCTAATTCTGGATCCAATGGCTCTAATGGCTCTAATGGCTCTAATGGATATGGTGGTTCTTATTCTTTTACATTTGGTAATCCAAACGCTAATTCTGGATCTAATGATTCTAACGGTAATGGTGGTTCGTATTCGTTTACATATGATAATCCAAATGATAATTCTGGCTCCAATGGCTCCAATGATTCTAATGATTCCAATGGAAATGGCGGTTCTTATTCTTTTACATATGGTAACCCAAATGCTAATTCTGGCTCAAATGGACCTAATGGATACTCTGGATCATTTGGAAGTGGCACAAATACTGGAACTGGATCTGGATCTGGTAACTCGAACTCAAATTTTGGATATAATGGAGCATATAATCCTGGTTCAAATGATGTATATAATTCCAATTCGGGGTATACATATAATCTTGGAAACCCTAATACAGGATCAGGAGGATCGAGTCAGTCGAATGGTAATTCTAATTCAGGATACACCTTCAATTATGGTGGATCAAATACAGGATCAGGTGGGTCAGGTCAATCAAATGATAACTCATATAGCTTCCCGTATCAATTCCCAAATAACTATGGGAATGTCCAACCTACACCTAGATACTCTTTTAATTACAATTTCCCAGTACAAACACCTTAACTACTGAAGACTATTTATTCATTCGGTTTATATAATTAACCATATCTAACTTAACTATTGTATATTGAAATAAAAATAAATATTATTAAAATCACATTAAATTGAATATGTAAAGTAACTGAAATGAATATAAACTTATGACTGATGATATACGTAAATAATAATGCACATGATAGCAGACATTAAAACCTTATCTACACTTATGAAAACTAATGTATACTAACCTCTGTGCTCTAGATACAGCTGTCTAAATTACATACAGTGTGCAAACTCGGCTGAATTATCTGTTTTTATTCTTATTTTACTTCCTTTATTAATTTACAATAGATGCTCTGTTTCATTGATCAAATAATTAGAGGTTTCAAATCAATATACTGTATATATTCAAAGATTACGACAATCTCTTTCAAGATTCATTTGTATCCGTGGCTTCTGTGAAGTACATTAGAAGTATATTATATTTTATTGTAATATTTACTAAAGTCAAAGGATATTAGAATGTGCCCAGTTCATGTATTTTGGGTTTCATTATTCAGCCACCTAGCAAGCCAGGACAGAAGGATAATCACCTTTTACATATATGGTCCGCATTAGCAGTGTGTTATATTAAGTAATACACTAGTTTAAATCTATCTATATTTCGCACTCATTACTTAGCATTTACATGTGCCCTGTGAACTTAACTTGTGACTCTTGGCACAAACAAGCTATCGGACTTATGAGTCTGTTCAACCTCAATCATTGGAAGTACACCTTTAAAATGTGGTTTTAACACAGAGGATAATCTGTAGTATTCGTAATAACTCCCTTCCATATCACGAGCCTCTTTCCCTCCTGGTGTCATTAATATAATTTAGGTGATTTGTATGTCAAATATAGCTCTTCGTATAAACTAGTAATTCACTTAAGCTGATAGGTTTTATAATTTTGAAAATAAAATTACAACATGCCTCTTATAAAGGGAGGGATTTAACCCATTCGTTTGAATTAAAAGAAAAAAGAAAAAGAGTACAAACTATGTTTAAATGAGTTTAACTAAATAAGATTAATTTATCTTGAAAAGATGAAAATATTAACCGACAATTTCGAAGGATCGAATAATCCATTCTTGATATAGGAATCTTTTAGAATAAGCAGTGAGAAAGAAGAAAGTATAGATAACGTCCCACCGAATACTAAGTAAAAGTTGTATATAAACTATCTACTTACAAATAAATTAATTAAAAACGTTTTGACTTGCATAAAGTAATAATTCAGGCATGTTAGTTTCGCTTACTTGAATAGAAGAAAAAAAAACACTGGTTGTTTATTATATATTATAAAATTAATCGCTATAGTCCTATTCTATTTCAAGTTGGAGTCAAATGTACACTTCTTCTCCGATGTTAAACTAATAAAGGCATCACTCCACCTTTAATGCAGGTTTTCCTATTAAAAATACCGTAGATAATGCTAAATAGTAGCGGTGTCTCATAATTTCCACTCATTCATAGTATAATAGGCAAACATTTCAGATCAATGTTTCGACTTTATTGTGTTGTGTTAATAAATCTGTTCAAAATGCATTATTCTCTTTCTCTTTATAAACCATCAAGCTAGGTTTCCTTCCATAGATAGCGAAAATATAGGGATTTGAATTTTTATTATTTTATTTGGTAAAGCTTCTTTTAGATCTCTTTATGGCTGTGTAGCACTCAAAATAAATCACAACAATAGCCGTTTAAGAAGGAGATAAAAATAATTATATATATATAGTTTGCGCAAGAATAAATCCCTCACAGTCATACTCGTTGTTATAAAAAAAGAAGCAGAAAATACTATAAATAAACTATTTTTTCTTTTGTAGTAAAATGTGCAGATTCGAATCATGTATTTTTAGCTTTTTTGTGCCTCAAATCTGGGTCAAAAAAAAAAAACCAGTTACACTGAATAAATATCTCATCGCTTTTTTGGAACGAATAATACTTGGGAAATCCATTTATTACTTCCCTTTGCAAAATAAATAGGTAAAACAAACAATTCTATAATAAAGTATACCATATCTATTATATTGTATTATTTTAAAAGTGAAAGCGACTAAATTGAGAAATAAATAGGTAAAAAAAAAAACAAAAAAAAAACTGATGATTTAATGCTGTGTAGCTTCATAAATAGATAAAAACAGTACAACATAGCTGCTGTATGCTTTGTTAATGGTAAAAATGGACCAACTTCGCTGGTTCTTACTATCTTCTTTTTTTTTCCCTTAAAGATCAGAAGATATGTGTAATTAACAAATCTTGACAACATATTATTAATTAATTATTAAATAAAATGAAATAAATAAAGATACTAAAACAACAAAAACGGTTTCTCTTTTAAAACATACAGAAAAAGACCGTTTCAAAAATGAAGCAAATCATTATATAATTAAATGACAAATGATGTTATATTAGATAAAAGAATTGCTAAATCAATGGAAAAAACATGACCTGAATTGATTGACATCGCCACATTATTAAATTTTTTAATTACAGTCAATAGAATGATAGGTTTTGTTTCGTTTCTCATTGTATTGTATGTGTTTCAATATGAAAAGCGATAATATTACCAGGATAATGATCAAAAGCAATATACAAAAATAAAACTTTAAAAAGGTCTTGTACGGGTGCCGTCCTAATATAGAAGTCTTCCACATGCATCCTTTTGATTAATAAGGTAGTCACCTAACTGAGAGTTTTAATTACTTTTTGTTTTTTATATTTTTTTTTCTTCTTTCTTTCCTATTGTTATTAATACCCAAACCTTTATATTTATTACTTTCATTCATAGACGCCTTTCTTCTTTTTTATATTAGCAGCTGGATTTGCTTTTATAATTAAAGAGAAAAATCATATAATTCTACCATATACTTATAATAAATAATAATAATAACATCAACAACAAGAGCAGCAATTTTCATAATAAAACACAATGGTGACAGTAGATAAAATTGTAATTATCATGATTATAATGAAAAATAAATTGGCATAATGATTGACTATTTTCTATATCAGCTTACACGCATAACAGAAACAAAATGGTCAAAGCTATACGTTTCAATGGCCTTATTACAATGTATCTGTATTGTCATACTTCAAACAATTATCTGTTCACAAAATACATTACAAGCAGACCTGCTACCAGATTCAACGTCAAACATTTTGGCGGCAACAACAACGGATCCAAATATGATACCATTAAGTGCAGCCGATAGATTAAGTCGCATAAAATGGGAAAACATTGCATTTATTGGTTTTCAAATCTGGTTTTTTGGAATGACTGTAGATGCTGTAAGTAACGTGTAACACATGAAATTTATTATTATTATTAACTTATAATAGACTGTATATCAAAACACTGCTGAAATTTTAGCACTAGCCTTTTTAAATTGCTTGTGTTCAATATTGGGCGCACTAGAAGTCGTTGATGGCGTGAAATGGTTGAATTTACTAAAAACAACAAAATACGAAACAATACATTTGGAAATCGCAGAAAAGATCGAAATTGCTCTCTCAGTTATGATTTTAGCTTTTGCCATCGTCATGGCATTTCTAAGTTTTAAAATGTCAAAGCAGTTTGGTTGGAATATTTACAAAAAAATCGGCGCAGACGTTCGTATACAGAGTAAGTCAATAAAATGTCACTCCACTACGTTGTATTGATCTCTTTTGTAGAAATGTATAGAATTTTTCAGTTTTTTGTGTTGGCATTGAAGATTGATATTTTTACAGAGTTTTTAATCTCATTATTTTATCTCATCCAATTTGCCGTCAAAATGGCTGGATCCCAGTGGGATACCTGGGTTCAATTGACTGTCACTATTTTGATGCTTCCAATGTTTTATTTTGCAAGAACAGCTGTAAGCATATTATATTTATATTTATATTCAAAATCTAGAATCTAACTTGATTATTTTTTTAAAAAAAATAGGGAAGCACAGAAAGTCCTGGCAGAATGATTACTTTTCTTACCTTCCAAGGCATTGTTATTGTTCATTTCGCACTTGTATTGAATGAAACATTTCAAACCAATAACACTTGGTATACATGGATTACTTTTGGTAAGTTGAACATAAAGGAATGAACAAGATGGAAAAAAATTATGTTTGGTGTAACTCATATTAATATAGTCTGGATTGGTATTGCAATCGATGTGGCAACTATTGTTCTTGGCATTCTCTGTATGCGCAATTTCGGAGAAGGTCTTCAACCTTTTGTTCAAAGAGGAATTGCAAACAAGAACAAACATAACGATCTTGAACTTAACAAGACAAATACAAACGATACTTGGAGAATCGATGACTAAAGATCACAAAACAAAATATGTGTATATCCCCTCTTTTCTATCTGTATTGAATATAATCACCTTTTTTTTTTCTGTTATATAAATTGTCTATATCATTAAAATATATTATATATAAATATACATTTATTGGTTTACTTTTCTTGGAGTTTATTTCTTGTGTTTATGCATTTTACATACATTTATAAGATGATATTAGCGACAATTAAGATGAAAAGCAATAGTGCTTGTAACAAATATATGTATCAATCAAGCTATTTAAGCAAAAGGAGGGAATGAACTTTTTTTTTTTTTAAAACAAAAAATGAAGATAGTGATTAATAAACACAGGTACACACATATACATGCTCTGTTTACGCATGGACTTACTTGACAGGAACAGTGCTAGAACCAGTTGTATGGTTAGAATCCTTTCTTTGTGGATCTGCTTCCAAATGCTGATGATCATTAGCAACAGAATCTTTAAGAGCCATTAGTTGATTTGCACGAAAATTTTCATAGTGAATCATTGCAGTTGTCTCAACCAAATCTTGAAGATGTGTTCTTGTTAAAAAGTTACGTAAGTGAATAAATTCGCAGTGGTTTTCATCTTCAACAACGACAGCACCCCATCTTGTCTTGCGTCCAATAACTGCCTTTCCATCTACAACCACTTGTTTTTCTGAACCTACTACAGCAAAGGGGAGAATTTCCTAAAAATGAGAATCTTTGAGTTTAACATTCTTTTATAATCAACCAAGAAATACTAACTCTGATAGTGGTATTTAAATTGCGGTCTTCTTCATCATAATCTTCTGTATTGTCATAGGGATAAAGGTCGATTTCGTGGAACTTTAGTTCCGCATTGATCTACACATAATAATAAAGTAAATATATCAAATGCCATTTCATTTGTCAAGAAAAACAAGCCTTACTCTTTTTTTAAATGCCGCACGCTCCTCCAAAGTGAGTGTATCGGATTTTGCAATGACAGGTACGACATTGGCGACTTCAACAAGTTTCTTTAGAACGATGATATCAATTGGCTTCAATCTTTTTTAAAAAATAATAGTGAATAAATATATACATCTCGCTTTCTGTATGTAAATTCACCAAAAACTTACGAATGACCAGAAGGTGTAATGAAGTATAAGCAACAATGAACTCTGTTATCTTGGATTAGTCTTTCACGTTGAGCTGTTAACTCTTTACGAAGATATACAGCATGTTGATCCTTAATATATTTAATAATGGGCATCCAACTTTATAAAATAAATATATTAGCGTCTCAACTAAGCGCACATGTGTATAAATCAGCATACCAGTCTTCATTATTGACCTGATCTCCATACCCTGGGGTATCCACTATATTTAATCTCAGTCTAACACCGTTCTCTTCAATAACTAAAGAATAACAAACCATTCATTGTTTAAAAAAAATAAAGTATCTCAATAATAATCAAGTATTTACCATGTGAAACAGATTCAATCTCAGTTGTCTGTCTGTCTGCATCTTCTACAGTTTGTCTACCTTTGCTATCAATAAGGTGTGATGCAAACAAGGTATTAACAAGTGTTGACTTTCCCAAACCAGTTTGTCCTATTTTGTTGTTGTTGTTGTTTTTTAAACGAAAGTATTTTTTATTATTATCCAACATATTCACAGACATGCATATAATATCGATATCTACCAACAACCATGATATTGAATTGGAAGCCTCTCTTTATTGACTTCTTTTCAATTTGTCGAGTGATGGTATCGAAACCGACATAGGCGTTTAAGGGGGTGGACTAATAAAAATAGCGTTCAGCCTTAAACTTAACAGCATGAAAAAGAGAAAATAGAGTTGGTTTATATTTACTTCAGTACTTGTCATGTTGATCTGATGAAGAAGTAAAAAGAAAATAAGAAAAAGAAAAGAGAAAAGAGAAAAAAACAAACTGGTTTGGCATTTCAAAAAAAAAAAAAAGTATCACGTGCGCCCATCAATAAGTTTGGTTGCTTTTATAAGAAGGTCCTTTTCCCTATTTTCTCTCTTCCTCTTCTTCCTTCTCTTTCTATTTCATTAAACACATACATACAAGCTCCCTTGCTTTTTGAAAAGAAGAAAAATGGAAGCTGAGCTTACAACAAACCCCCAACCAGTGCCTTCTTGGCTTGAAAAGTCGCCTGCTGACCTTAAAATCATACCAAGGAACCTTTCTTCACAAATGACAACAAGTTCATTTGATACGGACTTCACCAGCACCACAAACGATATGGAATCCATCATTACAGCCCAGCAACAACTGGAAGATAGAGCAATCAGACTTCAATATGAGCAGCTGCCTGAGAAAATACCCGACATATTTGCAGAGATGGAAAAATGGTTTGCTTTGACTGACAGGTAGAGTTTTTAAAACACATTGATGGATCGGTACTAACATTTATTTTAGATACGGATTTTTAGAAAACGGGGTGTTCCAGTTGGATTCAAAGTAAGTGTTTTACACATGCTATTTTGTTTTGTTAAATAAACTCTCCTTAGATCAAAAGAAAAAGAAATCGAGCGATCAGCAAAATGGGCAAATATGTCAAAATCAGCTGTTATTAATAATGAAAATCTGTATCATTTTCCTATGACAGAAAAGGTAATCTTTTTTGTTAAATTATCGAAAATAATAAAACTAAAAAAACAGTATAAAGTTTAAAAAAAGAGTATTTAAAGGTATACCTGACTGCTGGAGAAGAGAAGCATGGTAAAATAACAAAAAGAGGGAGACGAATGAGGAGGAAGAAGAGGAGATTGATTATTGTTATTAGGTATTTTATGATTACAGATCGTCTACAAGAAACTACAAGAGATTCAGATATACAAGAGATGTACCATGTGTGTATATAATATGAATGTATACTGATAAATTAGGATTAACAGCAATAATATAGAAACTACTAAAAAAAGGATCAGAGCATGAGCACCAGATTGATTTAGATATTCCAAGAACATTGCGAGATCACATTATGTTTAAACAACGTTATGGATCAGGGTAAACAAATAAAGGTGGGATAGAGGTTGTATAGGATGTTAACCTGAGAAATCTAGGCAGCGGTCTCTTTTTAACATCCTTCGATCATTTTCAAACTATGATACGGAAGTAGGATACTGTCAAGGCATGACAAATGTTGCTGCTACTATTTTGATGTATTGCGAAGAAGAGGTAAAAATAAAACTACAATCTACTTTAGCACGATGTTTTTATTATCCAAGTATTTTTAAAAGAAAAAGGGAATATATAGAAAGCTTTTGCGGTACTAGTTCATATGTTTTTACGTGACAATTTACGCAACTTGTATATACCTGGATTTCCTACTTTAATGGAAAGCTTTTTTATTCAAGAATCTCTTTTAATGAGATATTTACCAAAAGTGTCTCAACATCTAGTAATTATAAAACTTTTTTTTTTTATAACATTGCCAGCAAAAAGGGGTCTCCTAATCTATACAATTATTCAAGACAAGTCTAGGGCTTCCAAGTGATGCTTATTCTACCAGATGGTATATTACACTTTTTACCGGTGGAGTAGTTCAGTACAATACACAGTTAAGGATTTGGGACATTTACTTTTTACATGGATATGATATATTTTTCTTTGTTGTTATTGTGTTATTCCATATACACCAAAGTAGGTCTTTCTAATATAAACATTTACTTGATAACTTTTTTTAATCAAACATTCTCTCTTTTGTAGAAAAAATACTAGTTTCTGATTTAGATCACTGTATGGAAATTTTAGGCTCAACTTTATCCGTACCTGACAATAACAAATTTATGAAAAGTGTCGAGAAACTCTATTTAAAAAATGTACGAAATGATACAATAGGGACCCTTAGAAGACAATATTTGACCAAGGATCAATGAGAAAAAATGCAAGAAAAAGCAATACAACTTACTACTTGACCTATAGTTCCCTTTTTCTCATCTTGATAACTATTCATTACCAAAAGTTCCTCTTATTTAGTCATACATATAACTTAAATGAATAAAAAAAAAAAAAGTTTATTTAAATGTACAAGTGTTCATGACGTTTATATATTTTAACTTTAAAAGTATCAGATTACTAATTGTAATAATGAGCATGACAAAATAGGCCCGTTTTAAGTTTAAAAATCATCATAATGAGGCTAACCATATAACCTTCCTCTTTTTACGTGCTTAAATGGAAACCTTAATCGCATTGTTTTGTCTTTTTTTCACCCCCTTTCAAGAAATTTCTATATTTTAATTTTTTTTTTCCAACACGTTTTTACTCTTTTTAGATAAAAGGAGAGATGCAAAGCTACTGTCTAATTTATCTTTATTTGTTTTATTGTCTTTTTAATTATATCTTTATTTGACAAGTCCAGTAAGAAAAAAAAAAAAAGCACAAACTTTTTTCATCTGTCGTTCGGAAGATTTACATAAAGCACAACTTCTCCCGTCCCTTAGTTTTTTTTTTTGACCTCGTTTATGTTATTCTTTTTATTTATTTACCGCATGAAATTTTTAGTTTTTTTTTTCTCTCTCTCTCTTCTGTTTCTGACACTATTTAATATCATTTATGTATGATAATTTACTGTCGTTTATTCTACAATTAATATTATCTTGGAGTATTAAATTAGTAGACAATGGAATGTTTTCTCAAAAGCACTGACATTAATTATATATATATATATAGGAGTACAACTTTATGCTACATTCAAAAGTTAACACCGACTTTTTGAAAGGAGTGAGTTTGTGTGTATTCTTTTACAGTGTAACTATCTCCCAATACCAGACACTTTACTCTTTTCTACTCCCTAATTGTGTGGAAATCCCTTACTCCCTATAAACTATCACTCACTTTTTAATGAAGTGGTTTTAAAGCTAGTTTGTTATATATTGTTCTCAAATCAATATGTGTTGCAAGTTTGATATGATGCTTCAATATTAATCATGTAGAGCCCTTTTAACTATGGTAGAATATATTATCCATGTTAAGAGGATATATACAAGTCCAACTTGCTCGTGTAAAATTAGAAAATGTTGACAGAGTAACACATCATTACACATGCTCGGAAGATCGACTAATCATTAATATAATTACATTTAAAATACATATTTTATCATGACACTATATATTTCAAATCATCTTTTGAAATTCAGAGAAATGATAGTAAAAGAGAATGACATAGTTTTGGAAGAAATGATGGCAAAAAAAAAATTTTTTTAACAAAATTCACAGACACTTTTACATTAAGAAATGAAAAAGAAGGCTTCACCCCTCTCTCTCCTGAACTAAAGATACCAGGAAAATAATGCTTTTTTTGATGTTAGAGAAGGATACTCTTTTTTAAAAGAGGAGATGTAGCTTCTATTTTGTTTTTGTATTTTTTTTGGTATTGGTTTATGTGTGCAATGATATGAACATATACTTTGGGAGTCATCCCAAGGAGAAAAGCAAAAAAGGAGCGAAGGAGAAAGAGGAGACGGGAGAAAACACCATACCTGGTCAAACCGTTTTTATCATTTTTTTTTTAAATTCTAAATCAGATAATCTAATATAAATAGCCTGAATTACGTCTTGTTATTATTTTGTTTTATTCTTTATCACATATATCTCTTTATTTTTCTTTAAATATTTTAAAGATATATTTCGGAGCATACCCTTTTTTTTTTAAAAAAAAATAAATAACAGTAGCATTAATAATAATAAACACGCCCTTCTTTGTATATAAAACAACATAAAATGGAAATTTCTGAGATCATTCATGAAAAGCAACTTCCCGGTGGCACCAAACCATTCTCTTGTGGTTTTAAAAGCTGCGTTAAAACATTCGGTAACTTGATTTTGCATATACATAATGATATCCTTTTTGCTAAGCAATATATAGACAGAAGATCCGATTTGGTTAGACATTCACGTATACACACAAATGAAAGACCATTTACATGTGACAAGATGGGTTGCGGTAAAAGCTTTATTCAGGTAACTAAACAAAAATGATACAATTGTGAAAACAAAACAAAAAACTCATATAAATAAACTGAAAATAGCGTTCTGCCCTTACAGTGCACATGCGTACCCATTCTGGAGAGCGACCACACGCTTGCGAGCATCCCGAATGTAATAAACGTTTTAGCGACAGCAGTTCTCTAGCTAGACATCGACGCATTCATACCGGAAAAAGACCTTACAAGTGTCCATTAAACGAGTGCGGAAAAAGCTTTGTTCGCAAGACAATGCTTACCAAACACATCAAGATGGACCACAGCCATAATGGCAGAAAATCTGCAGTCAAATGGAAGCCATTTTTGGAAGAAAGACTAAACCATATGGAGAAAATGAAGCAGCAGCACCAACAGGAAAATATATGGTGGTTGCCACAGCAAGGAATGAACGAATGCCAATGTCCCAGCTGCATTCATCCAAAATCACATGAAATATACTCAAGTCCCATCAGCAGTTCCCCTTCTTCTTCTCCGTCTTTATCATCGGCATCTTCTGATCGTAGAAGCAGTAGCGCGAGTTTTACCGAAAGACCAATGCCTCCTTCCCTGTGGTCTTCTCAGCCCATGATGGAGCCTAGTCGTATATTGGAGCCTCCGCCAGTGCCCTTCTTTAAAATAGACAATGTACCCTATTATTCTGATATGGATAGATCATTCATCGAAAGTAGATACTTTGAAAAAAAGAATGAAAGAAACTTGACTATCAATACCAGACGTGATAGTGGTATCTTTTTGTTGAATTAACAACCTTGGTTACCGACAATAATAATAATAGCAAGAAAAAGAATGAAAAGAATAATGAAAAAAAAAAGAAAAAAGAAAAAAAAAAAACTCCACATGTATACCACAAATAAGCTTTACATTTATTCATTCCATCCATCGACTGTCTTTTATTCACCCTTTCCTTCTTTTATTCATCACCTTTTATTATATTGATATGCCCCCTCTTTTCATTGATATGTTTACTCTCATTTGTCTCATTATATTATCCCTCTATTATCATCATTATTACTTTTATTATACCTCAAACACTATATTACTATACTAAATTAATAAAATAAAAAAAACATGACCCATTATTAGCATAAAAACA
>VCJE01001711.1:990-11481 GCA_024140265.1 Backusella liffmaniae | reverse complement strand
ATACAGGTCTACACGGAAGTGTATAGACCAAATATGGACCATGGTCCATACACTTAATTTTGAGTCCATACAGCTGTATGGACATGGTCTATACAGCACATTTGGTTCCTGTGATATTAAGTGACCATCCCGTAGAATGGATTAATACAAACCGAAAGGGACTAATACCAGGGCACTAGTTATGAACTCAAAGCACCTTTGATATCCCTTTATCATCCGAACAAGGTAAGCAGCATTGAGTAGAAGACTTGGGAAATCCAGACAGAAGAGACCAGATACCAGAATATCAAAAAGCAAGACAAAAGAAATCTCGCTGATAGCTTACTTAGTTCAGTTTGCAGATGACAGATGAGAGGTTGCTATTTAGAGACTGTTTATTGCAGATTGCTTCCTTTTTGATTTTTGTTATACCTTACGCATTGTAGTTTCCAGCTTGTAACTTTTGTACAGTACTTTGGAGCGTAGTAATGTGCAGATTGAGAAATGGATGCTGTAGCTTGTGGCTTATCATTTACAAGCGGCAAACGGCTAATGGTAACTTACTGATGTCAAGTTACTTATGACTAATGACTGTTTATTCAATACCAGTTGTAGATGAGGTGTTGGAGATTGTAACTGTTGGCATCTTGAATAGAATTATAAGCAGATTTACCAAAAAGTCACGACTATAGACAAAAGAGTTTTTTTTTATTTTTATTTTTATTTTTTTTTTACAAAACATAAAGGTTTGACAAAATTAAAACTCCTCCTAGGCTGAAAATAAGACCACCATACTTCAAATAGTCAAGAAGATGAATAAGTATTTTGGCACAAAAGTCTAATGTCAAGAACGCTAATGTTGCACTGGTTACACTGACAGAACGTGTTGGTTGTCATTAGTGGCGACAATGTGACTAATGCAAGGAATAGGTAATAAACTTTACTATAACATGCGCATACCAAGAAAGCTGCATTTCAGTACCAATCACGATCGAAAGGGATCTAATCAAAGTAAAACTGCTCAGAACCTAAGACATGTCTGTTTTTACATGGGTTAAGTAATCTTACAGAGTAGTATACGAAGATTAACAATAGAAAAAGCACATATAAGCCCAACTATGACATCTTCTTTTTTTTTCAAGATTACACCAGTTAAATACTGCATCAACACCAAAATAAGCTTCATTCCTTGCTAAGTATCCTGATGAGAATCGTTAACCAAGGGACAAAGGCTTCATTTCCTTTGATTAGCACCAAAACAAAATAGAATCCCTTTCAACATGAACTTCAAATGATTTGAACTACATGCATTTTTATTTACAAGTGTAAGATGAGAAACACATCGGAACCATGCAAAAAGCCAAAACACACAACTGTTCTCTTCATTAAAGCAAGAAAAAGAACTCTATAAAACACTCGCTGTTCACCTTTTCATCTCAACGTTTTTTTATTTCTAACACACAACAATTCATACCATCCACACGAAAAAGCATAATCTCTTTGTAAACCTTCAGATGACCCACCTTTCACCTCATAATGTACGCTTCATTTCACCATCCTTGCATACTGGTGGCCCTTGATGGTGGCAAATGGAGTTCTGCTGACACGTGAAAGTCGAAAAGTGACTGTCTATTCACCAATAGCGTTCCAGTATTCTCAATTTGGGAATTATTGTGACTTTCTATGCCCCAATCTAAACTCAGCGTGTGAAAAATATAAATAGCTTTTTTTTTTTAACTCATCTTCCTTTTTCTTCCCCAAAAATTATGAAAAAAATACTCACTGATTTAATTCCTCGGCTTACCACGTCACGAGTACCTACATAATACATATAAAAGCTTCATTTAATTAACAAAACATTTCCAATAAAACAGTCGACGTCACTCCTTAAAACTAACAATATGGCAGTCAATACAATTCTCACGCTTACATAAAGGGTAAAATGAATAACTATTGTGGATTTATTTCTATGAATATACCAGTACCATATATGTGGAATAGACGAGAAGATTGCATCGATTTTTATAGATAGCGAACGATTATACGAATACGAAATGGATAAAGTGGATAAATATTGTGGATGAAACGATGGATAACGAACGTTTAATGGAAAACGATATATATGGAATAAACGAGAAGAGTGGATTGATTTTATAGATAGCGAACGATTATACGAATAGGAAATAGATAAAGTGGATAAATATTGTGGATAATACGATGGATAACGAACGTTGAATGGAATACGATATATATGAAATAAGCGACAAGAATGGATTGATTTTATAGAGAGCGAATGATTATACGAATACGAAATGGATAAAGTGGATAGTTATTGTACAGCAGTGTTATGTTTATCGATGTGGAACGATTATGTGAATACTAGCTGGATGGAATAAATGATTATTGTGGATATATTGATGAATTATGAACGATTATACGAGCACCATTTATATTTAAATGACGAGTAGAGTTGATTTACTTTTATTTATGAGGAACAATTATGCGAATACGAGATATATTGAATTGGCGATTGGAGTGGACATATTGTTATAAATAGCGACTGATTAAGCGAATACAGAACAAGCTGTTAATTGTTGTGATATTATGAGGTTCTCAATATAAAGTTATAAATGTAAACAAAATAAAAGGAATGAGTCTCTATAAAACTCTTTTATTAAAGTGGAAGAGAGAGCTCATAATAAATCATCCATAAAGCCTTAAATAGCAGCACTGAGTTTATAATACGTTACACACGTTATATATTATCGATAAGGAATATCATACAACTAATGTATGATATAAATGTCTAAAATACGACAATTGTAATTCCCCTTGCTATTCGAATTATAAAAAAATAGAAAAATATAAATAAATCAGTTATCGTTTATTGTCTTCGTCTTTGATTTTTTTCTATCATTGTTTTGATTTCTTTTAATCTCGAAATCGTTGAATCATCGTCCTTTCATTGCATTGACTTTATATGAGGATTCTGAGGTTGTGGTAGAGCTTTGAGGATTACCTGAATGTTTATTTTGCTAATGCAGTTGGAAAAATGCTTCCATTTTTATTATCTGGATACGGATACATCTATTAATTTAAAATAAAATTCATATGAGTGTAGAAATGGTTGGTAGAAATACATACATACATATATGTTATTCGAATGCGTAGATCCAATTAAATAATTAGTATTAGCCTGGTGCTTATTCAACTTTAAACCAAAGGAAGGCACTATATGTATAAGGTATATTCTCATTTATTTAAAATCTTCTCTCGATTACCTGAGAATGCAATACATTAATTATTTAAACAGTGATACATTGGAAACGAAAAGAAAAAAAGGAAGAAAAGAAGAGAAAAAAAACATTCTTCAAATTTGTTTAATGCCTTCAAAGAAGCAGCCATAAGCTTAGGTTTTAGTTGAGAGAACATAGCCCATAATATTGATTTTATAACCTAAGTATCGCCAATCTATTCCCATCATGATAGTACACAGTTAAATCTATACATACAGATACATATGGGCGAAAGGTTCCTTTGTTTTATCTACTACCAATATATTTCGTAGAAATAGAAGTAGAATCATCAATTGGTATTCTTCTTTACGAAAAGATCCATGCTTCAATGATATTACAACTTTATATTGAAAAAGAAGAACATCAGGCTGTTCCAGTGGTTGAAAAGAGTTTGCATGTAATACAAATGTGCTAAGCATCGTATCAATAGTGAATTTTATTATTTGAGTATCACAACCCATATCTCTTTTAAAAACTTACAAGTAAATTAGCAAACACTATTTTTAGTGTAAGCAATAATACACATACTGCTGTAGATAAAAGAAGGGTATTCCCTGGAAAAGCTGGTATTATATTTATTTCAATAAATACATTGTTTCGTGCTTGATATTTAATATAGTAATATTCTTCAGCTGTCTGGGAACTACATATGCTCTTCTCCTAATGGCATGACTTTAGAGAATAGGCTTGTATTGGATGTGTTTTTATTATATACTTCAATTTTATAACCCGATTTCTATAAAAGTTTAAATCGATTTAATTTGATTTCTGCTTTTATTGTAATTGAATATCCAAGTAAAATCATAATTAAGTAAGTATAGACCTAGCATTATCAAACTAATCCGATAACATTACTAAAACAGTCTGGTAGAAGTCTCAAGTGCGCGTTTTGCTTTATATCATTTTAATTAAATAAGAGAGTGATGTGCAATTGCAACACATTCATTTTATATTGTGCCTGTCCATCTGTTTCAGATATCATCGGTAAATCAATCGGCCCCATTCTGCGTTTTGTTTTTGTAAAAAAAAAAAAAAAAAAAACTATTTTTAGTGGCTCCTTGGCATTCGTATTACTCCAGCAATATTACAGCCACACTGTAACACATTTACATAAAATTTTATACATGAATCGAAAATACAAGTAAGAAAGAAAAACCAGTTACATACTGTCTTTATATTCTTCCTGAAGAAGAGAAAACTTTAAGCAATAGAGATAAAGAGAACTAATTTCTCTTTAACGGATAATCATATAACATGCTTCTATATACATCTATTTATAACGGAATTTCAAATGATTGTTTTACACACATCTACTTTAATATCCAAAAAAAGTTGTACGAGGTTGCCACAATGGTTACTATTTATGAAAACATCACTTTTTTTCTTATTATTCTGCTTTTGGTCTGGGATCCAAAAACCATCCGTTTTGGCGCTAACCTGACCGGAGATCCTATAAATTTAATTTTTTCTCCTCTTTTGATGATTTTTACCCTTTTTCTCTTCTTTTTGCTATTTAAATAAGCTTTTTTTACTATACAAAGTTAAAAAAAATATTTTTATTACAGTATGAATTCAACAGCGGCAGCGGTTGATGCCGAAACATGTCCCACGCCACCAGGACTTAAAACTGGTTTATTGTATGCTATATATAGATGTTGATACATATCAAAAGAATAAGTTAATAACATTTCACTTCACTATCTTATTTAAAAATGTAGTCAAGCAGGCTTTAATTGGGAAGCGATAAAAGAGTACCCCCTACAAAATTGGCATATTATTGGCTGGCTTGTTTGTTTATTGCTTTTAGTCATCACTTGGATAGTTGCCATCATCACTGCCACAAAACACCTGCGGAATTATTAGTAAATATATTTTTAATTTATAAAAAATAATATGAACAATAATTACTTATTTGAAAAAAAAATATTAACCAAAAATGATTGTTAGTCACCCTGAACTTCAGCGTCACAAGCTTCGAGTACTCTTATTCCCACCGGTATATGCGACACTTGCATGGTTTGCCTATCTCCGATACGATTATTCGACTACAATCATGTTCTTTGCAACACTTTTCGAAGCATTTGCTGTATACAACCTTTATACATGCCTTCAAGCATACCTCGAGCCTTTTAGAAAAGAAGCAGGTGACACAAAGGAGGCAAAGGATACTAAAATCATGTTCATGTTCAAATGCCATCTGTAAGTTTAAAAATTTACATTTGGTTCCTATTTTTTAAATAATTTTAAAACCCATCTTATTTCAAGACCATCAAAATGGGGCATGCACTATCGTACCATTACAGATATATTAGTATTTCAGTATCCGATCTGGTAAGTTGTAAAATAAGTTTGAAAACACTTCTCCTTTAGTTAATTTTGTATTTATTTTCTTTGTTTTTATGTAGGACTATTCTCGATTCCTTTATTTCTATCTTTGCATCACTTAAAGGACGTTATTGTGAAGGTGCATACAGTTTCCAGGGTGCTTATGTATACCTTACAATCGTCAATTTTTGTTCTCTGTCTATTATTCTTACAGCACTTTTTACTTATTTGGACGTATTCCATAACGAATGGACTAAAGGAAAAGTTCGTGCTCATGGTAAGCTCCCTTAGTTTCATTTGGATTTCAGTTTATATCAATCATGTTATATAGGAATGTTTTGGTGTGTGAAGGGCCCCATCATGGTGATTTTCTATTTTGGAGATATCTTTTTATCCATTCTCACGACTAAAGGTGTGATTAAAGGTACAGATGGTTCAGATTATCCAGGCGCAGTGCCATGGCCAGCAGGTGCCGTCAAAAATGGAATCTACGTGATCATCATTTGTGTCACCATGACTATCGATAGTTTCCTGATGCTTAAATTCTTCAACGCCAAAGAAACAATCGACAAGGCCAATTTAGATGGCGTTCAAAAGAAAAAGGGCTATTTTGCAGCTTTCTTTGATGCATATATTGCATATATTCCGGAGTTTGTTTACATGATGTTCTGTTGTGGCTATGATTCTTACAAATTGATGAAAAAGCGCAAGGAGTTAGCAAAGCGTAAAAAGACTGCAAACAATGGTGTGAATCAAACTGATCATTTGTTAAATAATGGTGGTAATGGGGGTGTAGGTGAACAGGAAGCTAATAATTATTCGGAATATAGCATGAATGAATTGAATCCTAATGTCACCACTTCAAGTTACCCGCCTCAACAACAACATAACCAAAATTTTGACTCTAACACGTATGCTTATCCACCTCCTCAACAATACAATGAACAGAACTTTGCTACGAACAATTATCATCCCAACTCACCGCCTACTTTCCCTGTCCCACAAAATACAAATCCACCAAACAATCACTTTTAATTCGACTTTTAAGTGGCGCGATTGTGGCTTGATTACCTTTTACTTTTCTCCCTTCGTTATTTAAATACCAAAAAAAAGATAACAAAGGACCCTTTTCATAGATTCTGCATTGACTAATATTATTAATACAATAAAATAAATAATAAAAAGTAAATGTACTAAAAGTATCTCTTGGTTAATATATATGTGTGTATTTCCTGTCAGATGTAATACGCTCTCATTTTTTGGTTTGACAGTTTAAAAGCTAAGCAAATCCACTAATCATTGGATAAATGTACAATTTATTTAATTTCAAAAAAATAAAGTTTTTCTATATTAAAGAGTGGTGGTGAAAAAAAAAATACAATTAGGAGAAAAAGTAAAAAAGATGAATGTAAACTATTTATAGAGCTTGATTTTATCAGCATCATGAAGAACAGTCTGTGGAGCACTCCGAAAAGGAAAGTTTCAAGTACAAAAAAAAAAACGATATATTTTTCTTTTTTATTATTATTTCCTCTTTTCCTTTCTTTCCTTTTGTTTATCGTACCATTTCTCCTCTCCTCTTCTTTTTTTTTTATAGTCATTAAAAAACTTATACTTTCTCTCCATTCCTTCTTGCATAGCATAAGCTTTTTTTTTTCTTTAAATTCGATAGAATAAAAAATGCCCAAAAATATTAAAATCATCCATCATCAGGAGTCGGTAAAAATACCTCTTCGCTATGCAAAAGATGTTACCGTTCCGCTCAATGAATACTTAGAAAAAGCATGCCCATCATTGTTTGGAAAAAAAGCAAACTATACCCCAACATCATACCTACGTTCAGGTCACTTACAAACCATGTATGCTTCTCTTTATGATAGCGCCAAAGGTACCAATGATATTACTTATGAAAGGTAGTACAAAATCAAATTATTCAATTTAATAATAAATAATAGAATATCTCACACTCTCATTCAATCTATTTTCGCGAAATCTCTTAATATAAATCTAGACAACTGATTGAATTTGAAGATGGTGGTGAAGCTTCCATTGATTGGACTGTTCCCTCCACTGAAATACCCGAAGATACACCCACTGTTGTTGTACTACATGGTTTAACAGGCGGTAGCCATGAAAACTACATTCGTGGTGTTCTTCAAATTGTAAGGGTCTTGCTTTTTTTTTTCCTTGGCAAAAAACCCAAAAAAAGTGCCTATTCCATTTATTCCCGTTTATTCCGTGATTTTTTAATTTTTATCATCATCTAGATTACAAGACCCCCATTCAATTACAGAGCGGTTGTTTATAATGCGAGAGGTTGTGGGTTTACAAACGTAAAAACACCTCAGTTATTTAATGCATCCATTACGGATGATCTAAGACAAGCCTTGAAGCATATACAAAAGCAGGTGGGCGAAAAGACACCGCTAATTGGTATTGGGTTTTCTCTTGGTTCTAATATTCTCGTAAAGGTAAAACGTAGACTTAATTTAAACCAATCATATTCCATCGACAAGATCAATAAATGATTTTAATCTTGATGTAGTATTTGGGAGAAGAGCAGGAAAAGACACCTTTTATTGCAGCTGTATCAATAGCTAACCCTTACGATTTATTAAAGTAAGTCTTTTCGTTTATATATTATTATTATTATTATTTTTAAAAAAATTATTCATAAACATTACATTCTAGTTCCGGCACCAGAATAGATCAAGGTTTCTTTTCTCGCAAGGTCTATTCTTATAAAATGGCGTGTAACCTCAAAAATATCTTTTTGAGGAATAAAGAAATTATGCTGACACGTGGTGACATTGATATTGATGAGGTTTTGGCCGCAAAAACCATACGTGAATATGATAATGCATGCACCAAGAAGATGTCCAATTATTCTACTGTGAACAATTATTACCGCGACGGCAGTTGTGCACGTGTGATTGAAAAGGTGCGAATCCCTCTTTTATGTATAAATGCACTTGATGACCCTATTGCACCTGTCCAGTCTATCCCAGTCGATGAGATCAAAGTCAATCCTTACATCATACTGGCTGTTACTCAGCATGGTGGGCATCTCGGTTGGTTCGAGCATAATGTTCGTGCACGTCGCTGGGTCGATAAACCAATTGCTGAATTTATTGTTGCCATGTTCCAGGTATGTAAAAGTCCAATCCCTTTATGATATAGTAAAGTAATACCATGCAAAAATTTATTCTACAGGCACATGATCTTAGAAACGATATAGTTCGTTTTGATACCAATGCAGTTGTTCGTAGTACAAAAGCTATTAGAAAGTTCAAATTTCCTCCTCTCGAGACTACTATAACTCACTTAAGAAGAGTAGTTTAGATTGCCATCCCCCTTTTTTTATACACTGAGTACTTTTATAAAGCTCTATATATTCCCTTTACCTGCTTTTCTTTCTTTTTTTTGTCTCTCTTCAAATCTTGCCTTACACATATTGCCATAGCACGATTGATTATTTTCCATTTGGATATATAATAAAAGAAAAAATTTACTACTGAAAGGCTTCGAGTAGAATCTATCATGCATTCCGTATCACTCATCAAGTAATGATTTGGTCTGACAACAACCATATAGTTTTCGACCTGCCTTGAGATTAAGCAAGGTATCAAAATCTTCCAGTTGGTAAAACAGAGTCATCTGATTTGTATACTGATCAACAATTACCAAATTCGGTTGTAGAGAAAAAACTGTTTTTCTAATATCTCTGTAACAAGTTGCTTTATAATTTAGTTGTATGAATGACTGGTCTCAATAATTTTAGAAGCGATTTCCGATTCTATAATATGCTTTCTAAGCTAATTGAGAAAAAACATGTTGTTTCAGCTTAGTACTTTGTACAGTTGTTATGACCTGCGCTTCTTGATGAAGGCGGCTCCTATTAATAAACTTTACAACTATGAGTCTGTTAAAAATTAAATTGAAAGAGTTTGTTTTTAAATAATAACGTTTACTTCTATAAAAACTTCATGAAAAAAGCGCTAAAGAAACTATAAAGATATTGTTGTACAAATATTAATCCATTCATTCGAATATCAGACATCTCATACAAAAATTGATCCACTCCGAAATAGCGCACTTTGAGAAAATTTCTGTACAAAATACAAAGATCAGATATATGCGCTTCATTCAAACTTTATAATGTAGATCTCTAGGCCAATATTGCTTATTTTACATGGTCATATATAGAAAGTAGGCTATTCCGGAGTGTCACAGATGCATGATTCCAGGAACAACTCAATTTAGTAATAAACTTAAAGGTACAGGCACAGCCGAACCTTGATTTTGATAATGTCATCGGGGTTTATCAAATGCAGTAAGACTTTATTATGTAGCGTTTAAAAACTCTTCCTAGCAATATATTACCATGATATAGGCACTGAAATGAAATTGCCCTATACTACACCTCATTGAGATGGTTTGATACATTAAACATATTCACGGAGCAAATATACGATTGCTTGGCACCGAAGAGCCATGCCATTTGCTCTTAGCTTTTACAGAAAATCTATTTTAATACCGGATTTGGGTAATAACTTTTAGCCACGTTATAATTCTCTATGATACTTGGGTTAAATTAAAAAAATAAAGCTCCAACAAATTTGACTTAGATTTGGTAAACAAAACACAGAAAAAAATATTATCATTCAGATGGCACTTTTAAATGTAATAGAGTCATTAGAAAAAATATGTTCTTATCTTCATTTTCTATCTTAGTTGATGCTCGACAATTCTAACGCACAATTCAGCAAATATAGCTTTTTAACATTTTACCCTCAAACAAAACGCGGTTCACTTTTTTCGTTTTAAAAAAAAAAAAAAAAAGTCGCCGAAAATGCATATTTATTTATGTCACATTATTCTGTACTTAGAG
>VCJE01001697.1:29824-43441 GCA_024140265.1 Backusella liffmaniae | reverse complement strand
AAGCGCTCATCCTGTAGTATTTCCGCTGATCAAGCTAGACTAAAAAAGATTAGAATTAATGGACTTAGAGAAGACTACAAATTTTTAAAATGGGTAGAAGCAAGCCTTCAAAGATCGCCTCCTGGGTTAGAGTATTTTTCGTTTGCAGAGCAATTTGAGGGGACAGAAGAAGCCACAAACACAAATTACAAGGATTTGCTTTTGACTCTTCAAAGTCACCAAAGTAATAGACTGACTAGTATTGCCCATAGTGCTGAAATCGCTTTTAATGTATATACATATTAAATTTTGAACTTGTTGACAATTATTGCTATATCATAGACCCGACGCAATAAAAACTTGGTCTTTGGAAAGCAATATATGAACTACTGGGAAAGTCGCAAAGATCAAGCCTTGGAAGCAAATATCAATAATGATGCTCGTACTACTGTCTCCTCCATTCAACAATTAGTAAACCAAAACATCAGAGAAAAAGCCAAAAAGGTAAGAAATGGTAACAAGTATCCATTATTGTTTAATATTAACATCATTATATAATTAGGCGTTTTGCCTCTCTTCACCACCTCCTGGATCTCTGTCTTCTGATTTGGAATACCCTGACCCTTCATCTTCTGGCTCTGGTCCCCCTGGCTCTGTATCTCTTGACTCTTCATCTTCTAGCTCTGATTCCCCCGGCTATGAATCCCTTGACCCTTCATCTTCTGGCTTTGCATCTTCTGACGTACCCATAAACGAGAATATAGCAAAAGCATTAGCACAAGCCTCCAATCTAGCATCCGATGTGTAAACTCGCAATTATAATTTTATCGGATTTATTTTCTAATTAAATTTCTACTTAGGGTTGGACATCTAAACATCATCGATTTATCATCAGATTCAGTTGTAGAGGCATTGAAAGAATATATTACAGAAGAAGAGTACATGAATATCATTTTTTTTACTTAAAACCGAAGAAGTGGAGTTGTCAAAAAATGCAAATGAGCTGATCAACGCTATTAAGACAATTGAAAGTTTCTCCTGCAGAACTCTGCGAAACACTTTATATAAGCATGGATACCAGTGTGATTGTGACTCAATAGCAGAATATGATACCGGAATCGTTGAGAATTTAGTACAACACTTGTAAGAAGCCTGTTGATACACTATTCCATATCGTCTTATTACTTACTAACACAATATATAGCCTCGACTTGATTGAATCACCCAATAACCCTCTCAATTCTAAATCACTTGAAAGGACAGCAGCAGTGCACACGAGCATAATCATTATAAATCGACTGTTTCTTTCTGTCAACGATATTATTGAGTTGGGCTGGCTGGAGAGGGAGTATTATGCAACTAATAAAACGAAATGGGACGGAATTCTTTTTAAGGTCGATGATCATAAGGTCTCCTGGTTTCGTAGAGTTTTCTGGCGGTGCAAACGACAACACTACTATGACAAAAGAGCGACATGATGTAAAAAAATTGTACAGCAAAATGATCGATGTTATGAATCAATACTCTCCGAAAATAAAGAAAAGCAGTTTCTGTGTCAGATTTTATGGTAAAGCCTTTCTTTTGTATAGATCACATACTCTCTAATAGTGTTATTTTAAAAAATAGAAAATACGATTTTTTTTGAAGAGTTAAGCGTTTACGAAAAGGCAATGTTCAGGATTCAACACGTAGCAATCACAATACCAACAACTGTAAGGTTACTCGTTAAGTTTGTTGATGAAATCCCTAAGATAATAGCATGGAGGAATGCCGTTGTCAAGCATGTTGAACAGTTCTGAGGTTATTTTTTTTTTTTAAATAAAAAGGAATATGTTGTCAACTTTTTTTTAAAAAAATAATTATGATGTGGATACTTGTAATTGTTTTTATTTTGTTGCATCTGTGGTGAAATACCACATAGTTTATGACTGTGAAATAAGACATTAATAATAGATCAATATAAATTGACTATGATAAAACTAAGCCTTTTGATATTGCCAAATATATCAAGATAAACAACCACCTCGCATGTTGGTTGTGTAACTATATGAAACTCATCTTTTCTCTTTAGACTATGTTAATACAAACAGTAGCAATAATTTTTCCCATTGAATTTAGTATAAATAGACCATTATTTTACACCATTTTAAAGGAGCATCTTATAATAAAATATCCTGTAAAGGAATTAAATCGACTTATTATATTGTTTATTTTTTATTATTTTTTTATTTCAGTGAAAATACCTTAATTTTCCACAGCATCTAAAAAAATCTAAATCATATGTGAAAAAAAGACAATAAACAAGTGTTCATAACCTAATTACAATGCTTACACCGTAAGCGCTGTCTAAATAAAGTTAGCTATCATCCCTAAGGTACAACAAATGCTCATTTTATTAAGCTTGTCAATGAGCTCCTTACTATTATGGATGAGGATGAATCTTTGAAGGACAGCTATTTAGTGACAGATAGTGCTAGTATCCATAAGTCGAAACCGATGATTCAAAAGATTGAAACTAGATGTTATAGAGTAACGTATCTCCCCCTCCCTAAGCCAAATCCTATTGAACAGTTCTGGGCCTTAGTGAAAGGAAGAATGAAGCGCCATCGCTTGATGAAAGAAGAGACATTATCTTCTATAACTGGCGACGCATGTAATGGCGTCCGTTTTAGTGATATTTACGGCTTTTGTCTTCATTCCAAATGTCAAATTATAAATTGCTATAAACAAACTCCATTCTAAGCATAAATAATTTTTAATTTTTACTAAATAAAAATAAATATTAGAAAATGTGACCAAAATATTTTGAATAATCATTAGCATATATTTTTGTTTATTAGAAAAGAAGACATATTATTATAAATTACAAAGAGGGGTTTTTTTTTTGCTTTTTTTTTCTGTTTTTATAAGGCAATATGCCCAATCTTCCGGATATTTGATATATTTTCTTTAGAGAAAAAGATTAAGAAAATAAGGGTTGAATAAAATCTAGAATTAAATAAAGTGTGTATAATAATATCAATTCAGAAAAACATAAGATGGAGCCCTAATTAGCGTTGAGAGATTGCTGATAGACAAGCTCGCTATATGTGCCATTTAATTTGAGAAGTTCCCAATGAGTACCTTGCTCAATCACTTGCCCATTTTTGACAACACAGATTAGATCAGCGTTCTATTTATAAATGTAAAAGAAAAAAAAATTAAATAATTTGTTTCTCTTTTTTCTTCTTTTTCAATATTTCTTTACCTGAATGGTAGAAAGACGATGAGCAATTGTAATGGTAGTTCTTCCACCTTCTTCCAAAATATTATCAATAGCTCGTTGCACCAATTTTTCAGATTCACTGTCTAAAGCTGATGTGGCTTCATCAAGCAACAGAATCTTGGGCTTACGAATCAATGCACGTGCAATAGCAATACGTTGTTTCTGGCCGCCAGACAATTGAGAACCCTTATCGCCAACTCTTGTATCGTATCCTTTTGGAAGACTGGTAATAAACTTATGAATATTGGAAGCCTTTGCAGCATTTTCAACATCTTCTTGTGTGACCTCAACACCATCATCTACACCAAATCTAATGTTTTCACCAATTGTCATATCAAATAAAACTGGTTCCTGACCAACAAGTGCCATATGACTACGTATGTTTTTGAGAGAATAACTGGCTACATTATGATCATCGACTCGAATAGAACCACTTGATGGATCGTACCATCTTTGGAGCATACCAATCGTTGTAGATTTACCACATCCAGAAGGACCTACCAAAGCAATAGTTGTACCAGCTTTACCATGTAAGTTGAAGTCACCATTGAAAACGGCAATATCAGGACGGGCAGGATAGCGGAAAGTAACGTTTTCAAAGTCAATCTCTCCTTTAACTTGGCTGCGGCTGGACTCAATGCCTTCAAGATCAGGGTCAATTTTAGGCTGGCGTTCAAGAATTTCAAAAGCGGCAATAGCAGAATATTTAGCCTTTGCAAATGCTAAGGAAAATTAACATGATATAAATTAGAAACTGTCGCTATAATAATACAAATAGTAACCATATTAAACTTACTTGTTGTAAAAACAGAGCCTCTACCAACACCTTGAGCAGTAATCATAATTGCCATCATACAAGTAAACATATTTTGGAAAGGAAGACCCCTTTCTTTAACGAGACGAACACCAGCATAAAAGGCAACAGCGTTTGCATAAAGAGTGATACCTTGATGAAGAGAGTAACCAATGGATGCCGTGTAAGCTTTATTTACAGCAAGACGATGAGGACGGTCAGTGGCTTTATAGTATCTGTCTTCGAAATAGCTTTGCTTATTAAGAGCAGCGACTGTACGGATTTCTTTAATGGCTTCACCAGCAACTTCACCACTTTGTTCATTGGCTTTCTTTGTTTTGTCTTCAAAACCACGGTGAATTTTGGATTCATAGCCAGTTGCAAAAACAATGAAAGGAGTCATTAGAAGAATGATCAAAGTAAGTAACCAACTGTTAACAAAGGCGATAACCAAACCTATAAGTATCAACATGATGAGTTAATCATTATAATCACATATACATAGTATTATTAAATATTTACCAACGATAGCAGTGACAATGATCTGAGTAATATCTCCCCATGTTTTAGTGACCAATTCATTGACATTTTTGGAGTCAATTGCAAGCTTAGACGTTAGAGCACCGAGAGAGTTATCTTCATCATCATAGAATCCTACTTCCTGTCTCATAAATGCGCGGAAGACGTAGCTACGGAGGCGCTTGGTATAGCGTTCACCAGCAACTTCGAAAGAAATAACTTGGGTAGCAAAGGCTACAAAAGCAACGATACCAATAACAACAAAAAGGAAGGCATAGAGATTGGAACCACTCATTGGACCAGGAGGAGCAGCAGTTACATCAACAAGACTGACAGTAACTTTAGAAAAGATGAGAGCAAAACATGGGAACACTGCACCGGCAACAGCAGCGCCTCCTACACCAGTAATTAATAATGGCCACTCGGGTCTCATTTGTTTCAAAACCTTTCCAAGAGGAGCTCCTTGCTTCATAGCTTCTGCACGTTCTTCCTTTTCCTTGCGACGTTTGAGCTCGTAGGCATCTACTGATGCGCGACTGGTGGTACGGAAGAGATTAATAGTAGTATCCTTTTCGTTTGTATTTCCTTCAGCTATGCGTTTCTTTTCTTCTTCAATTTCTTGTTGTTCACGTTTCAAAAGTTCTTCAGTGTTCAATTCATTTACTTCACTGCCATTCTGTCTGGTAGCAATTTCTTGCTTTCTAACCAAGTCAGCATAGACACCATTATGGGCAAGTAGCTCATTATGGGTTCCCTGCTCAACTAAATCACCTTGCTGCATGACAACAATAAGATCAGCATTACGGATAGTAGATAAACGATGAGCAATAACAATGGTAGTACGATCAGCAGAGGCAGCATCTAATGCTTGTTGTACCAAACGCTCAGATTGAGTATCTAAAGCAGATGTAGCCTAAAAGAATATGTATATATTAATAAAATAGGTATGAATAAATAAAAATATAAGTATATAATAAATTACCTCATCTAACAAAAGGATTGAAGGGTTTTTGAGGATAGCACGGGCAATAGCAATACGTTGTTTTTGACCACCAGAAAGCATACCGCCATGTTCACCAACAAGTGTTTCATAGCCGTCAGGAAGTTGAGAGACAAAGGAGTGACAGTTTGCTTTCTTGCAGGCTTCAACAATCTCATCATTAGTGACTTCACCCTCAATACCCATAAGTAAGTTTTGCTTAATACTCATATTAAACAAGACAGGTTCCTGGCTCACAACACCAATTTGCTGACGAACCCAAGCAACATTATACTCCTTCAAATCGTGACCATCAAAGTAGACAGTACCTTCATTTGGGTCATAGAATCTTTGAATAAGCTGAACTGTGGTAGATTTGCCTGAGCCAGAGGGACCAACAAATGCAACGGTCATACCAGGACTGATTTTAATATTAAGCTTCTTCAAGATGGTAATGTCTGGGCGAGTAGGGTACTTGAAATTAACATCACGGAATTCAATGTTTCCAATTACCTTATCGGGAATCAAACCTTCCTTGGAGTCAGGGTCAATTTCTGGGACACGATCAATGGTAGCATAAATTTTATGAGCGGCACCAGCAGCACTAGAGACAGCCGACAAATTAGGAGGCAACATCAAAAGAGATATAGCACCAATAATCATCGCAAAAAAAACGACAAGTACAACGTCACCTGCAATTTTTCCTGAGCGCGTAAGAACGCCACCATACCAGAATGATAGACCATAAGTACAGAAAAGAATAAACATAAAACCACCAAAACCGAAACCAATAATTAGGCCACGTGTGATACCAGTTTTCATTGCCTTTTCAAGTCTTTCTTCATAGCGTTTAGAAAATCTTTCCTGAAGAGTAAAGGAGTAAACAGTACGAATACCAGAGAACACTTGTTCAGCAACAGAACCAGCTTCAGCATATGCGTCCTGAGTCTTGAGAGTATATTTGGTAATAAAGTAACCCATACATCCACCAACAATAATCATGATGGGTAATGTAGCCAACATGACAATAGCAAGCCTCCAGCCTTTGACGAAAGCTACTACAAATCCAGAAATAAACTGACCAGCGGCAGTTACCATCAAGCCAAATTTTTCAGAGATACCATCTTGAATAAGTTGAGTGTCTGTTGCAAGACGAGTGGTAAGAGATCCTTCTTCTGCTTTATCGAACCATCCCATATCTTGTCGAAGAATAGCATGGACATATTTATTACGAATGCGACGAACCTGGTTTTCTCCCGTCATGACCCAAAAGCAGTTTGCAATGTAAGCGCCTACCAAAACACCAGTGCCCATGTAGGCAAATATATAGATAAGCGGTAAAACATCTTCAACTAAATGTTCATAGTTTCCAGAGGTAAAGGTAGTACCCATTGTCTTTAAGAAGCTACCAAAGAAGATAATTGATACAGGTTGCAGTGCACCAATACCCGCAGAGCAAATTGTAGCAATGAAAATCATAAGCAATTCAATTTTTGTCGCAAAGCGGAAAAGTTGAAATATTGATACGGTTGGATCCTTCTTTTTCTTCTCCTTCTTCTTTTTCTCATTGTTTTCTTCTTCTGTCCTTGATTTAAGCTGCTGTAGAGGAATAGCTGCAATCTCTTCCTCTAGCAAATTTCTTTCTTCTTTTGTGAGATCTGGTTCGGGTGAGGGCGTGGATATATCACTATTTTGTTTTGCTTGATCAACTGTTGGTTCCGTCGTTGACGAACGCGACGAAGGGTTTGTAACGTCCATAGTCTCGACTTTATTATGTTTTCTCTCGTAGTAAAAGTGTTATGAATACCGTTTGGGAAAAAAAAAGAGAAGATTCAAATCACAAAATCACATTATTTATATTAGTTAGTAGTAGGACAAAAACACTCGGTAAAATGCTCCTGCCGCTTTGATCCGACCAATAAGCATTGAATCAAAGCTATCACAATGCAAAGTACTTTTTGATTTAGTGATTCAAACTCCTACCGTTATTCGGCACCCCTTCCAGGTGGCGTATGACACTTTTACATCTCATAACTTCCGTATGAATCATATAGGTGTTTATAATTTCTATTTTTTTTTGTTTATTTTATTTTATAAAGTTTATTCACGCGGTACTCTAATGTTCAATGCTTTCAAAAAAAGAAAAAAAACTCTCACGGGCGTCTTTATTGTTAGTTACGTGACATCTATAATCAAGGGCTCCTCAGGATCCTTGTTCAATCAATTGCAGTATTTTTAAATCGTTTTGTAAGGTATCTTTCTCAAGATTAAGTTTGATTTGAAGTTGACTAATTGATTGTGGTGATGATAGATATTAATATTTTGATTGCTTCATAACATTCAAATAAACATAAACAAAAGCTTGAACAGATAAGGAAAACCTACTTGTTTTTATCTTTAACTGCATTTGGTACAGAATCGAGGTATCCAGGTTTGGCCATTTTTTGTGCTAGGTTTTCCAGATTTTTATCCAATTTGCCTAACTTTTTGATGATTTGAGCAGTCTTTGTTTGTATTAATTCCTTGAGATCGGCACCTTTTGCGGTTGCAGCTTCAACCTGAGCACGAATGATCTCATGAGTTGGAACATATATTTTCAAGTTCTCATCTATCACCTTTGATGTCCAGCTTCCAGCTTCCGGAATAAACTAACGAAATAGAGAGATAAAAAAAAAAAGGTTGATTAAGCAATATTCCAGCATATCAGCTATTTTTTGATATAAACCTCTGAATCTTGAACGGACAAATTGGATGCTTTAATAAAGCTCTTGATCTCGTCCGAATACAGTTTCAAAGGCCCATCCTCAACCAGTAACTTTGCATCGCTACACCAAATGGTAAAAGGCAATGACTTTCCAATACCAATTTGGTATCCCTGGCGTAAAGATCTTGAAGCATGTATGATCGATAGAATTGTCTAATGAATGAAAAAGGAAATTAAGTCCTAAAATAACAAAGAACATATCTTTATCAGCACTGTACTTTGAAGTGATCCTCCACTTTGCTATCTTGTAACCCCATATAACTATTGAAGTCAGGGAATCTCTCAACCATAATGGATGGCGCAGTCGAATTTTGATTGGTTGATGGAAGTGCATTGCGCATTGTTTGCCATAATTCCTACATATACCCACAATTATTATTTGTTTGATATTTCTGAATAATAAGTGGATACATTACCTCAGTTATGAAGGGCATAAATGGGTGAGCCAAACGTAAAGAAACATCCATGCACATTTGCAGAGTTTGAAGTGTTGAAATCTTTGAGTCATAAATTAGTCCACGGAAGTTCCGAAATTCTCCCCCTTTTACCCCCCCCCTTTTAAAGCTAAATCATTGATAGATCAAGAAATACCTTTTCATATTCTCCCAGATCAGATCTATTCAATGCCACTTTGGTAAACTCAACATATACATCACACACGTCTTCAACGATAAATCGGCGTAAAGCATCTGTTGACTCGGATAACCTCAATCCTTCAAATCCATCGTGGCATTTTTTAACTGTAGTAGCCAAACGGGATAGGATGTATCTGTTCATAAGAGTCATATTCTTGTGCTGATCCACAAGGTCAGTGGCATTTCCACCTCCGATGCAACGAAGTTCGGGTTGCATTTCAAGTCTTCCCAAACCAAACTTGAACAAGTTCCATAGTTTATTACAGAAGTGAGAAGTTTGGACAACATTTGAGATATCCAAATTGATCTGCCTGTTTTGTTGCGTGTATTGGATAAGAGCAAAACGTAAAGAGTCTGTACCACAGGCAGGAATGCCGTTAGGGTACTCTTTTTCGATGTTACGAGTACTCCTAAGAACAGTGTTAATATGTTTAATTTTGACTCAAAACTATTTGATCTCACGTTTTAATTTCCTTCTTTGGTAGATTACCGTGTAACAGATTTTCTTTCATCACTTCTAAACTCACACCTTCGATCACATGAAGTGGGTCTATTACATTTCCAAGAGATTTGGACATTTTTCGACCTTGGGCATCACGTATCTTGAATAAATAAGTGTAATTAATACATTGCTGACCAACTCGCATTATTTTGTACACACCATCGCATGCAAATATATGTTTTCAAATGGGGCCGATTGACCGGCGAAATAGTTGGCCAGCATTGCCATCCGTGCGACCCAGAAAAATAAAATGTCGTATCCTGTTTCCATAATCTGTAAAGGGTAACGGCTCTATGTTTTGTTACAATAAGAAAAGGCTGTTATTAAACAATAAAGTGTTGTTGTCCTCTGTGATGCTTCCAACTTGTATAAAGTGTCTTTGTATATTCAATACTTACTGGAATTGGTTCCCCTGGTTTCCCTTGCCAGCCTAATGCGGACAATGGCAAGAGACCAGACGAAAACCATGTATCCAACACATCTTGATCCTGCAATAATCAAGGTCAAACGCAAAGTTAAATGTACACGTAATTGTGCATGCATGCAGTAATCAGAAAATATGATTTATAACAACGTTCAGATTCTAGTTAAACTTACTTTCGAGAGCTCGAATTGTGTATCCTCAGCATAACCATTTTTCTTCAATAGTTCCACAGCTTCTTCATTTGCTTTATTTCTGTCAGACCCCACAACCCATAGTTCTTGGATAGTCCAAATATGTAAGTAATTGACCGTTCGGCCCGATAGATCAATAAATCAAAGCTGATTTTTTTTACCTTCACCTGAACTCACACCTTGAATCCTCACCTGATATGCCGGGATCTCATGACCCCACCAAAGTTGTCTAGAAATACACCAATCCTGAATATTGTCTGTCAAAAAATAGAAAGGGTTAAATAAATCCTCCTTTTTGGTCGACCAATAAATGAGAATGGCGTATTACCTAACCATCTATACCAATCTTGGACAAACGTTGCTGGGAGAATGGACATTGTGCCTTGTTCAACTTGTTTCTTTGATACATCTGCAAGGTTCTTGCACTTGATATACCTATCAACTAGTCATTAATAGAACTATTTTAAAGCTTCATTTCTCTCTGTACCATTGTGGTTGTAATAAGGGCTCAATCACATCTCCAGATCTTGAACAAATAGCAACGCGCATCGTATGATTATTATTTCTACCTTTGTAACATTTTAGCTCTTCTAATTTGTTGACGATAATTTCACGCGCATCAAAACGATCTTGTCCCTGAATGAAGAAGTTAGGACATCATAACAAATAGGATTTGTCCAATTTCCGTACCACCAACTCAGCTACTCCACAGTTATCATTCAGTTTTCCAAGTTTATCGAATATATTAACTATGGGAAGATTATGGCGGCGAGCACAAGCATAATCATTTGGGTCATGAGCAGGTGTAACCTACATCATAATGCGTATCATGAATCAAAACGAGAACTTTTAAATATATATATAAACTACCTTGACAACACCTGTTCCAAAATTCATGTCAACAAGTGTCTCATCACAGACAATTGGAATATCCTTTTTAAGAATCGAATGGTATACTGATTTACCATGTAAACTCTATTTATTTTTCAAAAAAAAAAAGGATCAATAAGTAATGATGACCTTAACAATAACCATATTCCTCTCGTTCTATTAATCTCAACCTTATATCTTTCGTCACCTGGATGGATTGCCACTGCACAATCGCCAATCATTGTCTCAATACGCGTTGTAGACACAGTAAGTTCGTGAATTCCATTCACATCAGGATCAACAACTTTATACGAAAAATCATGTAGAACGCCAAATTCCACTCTAAAAGTTCATAAGCATAAGCATAACCATGATTAACAATAACAAAGTTGTTCTTACGGCTTAGATCTCCCTGGAAGAGGTAAAAGTGTTCTTCCATTTATTTCCTTGTAGTCTACTTCAATATCTGAAATAACAGTTTCTAAAGCACAGCACCAGTTGACTAGTCGAGTATCTCTATAAACTAAGCCATCCTTAAAAAGTTGCATGAATGCATTTTGAACTGCCGTATAACGTGGTTGATCCATAGTGAAAAATTCCTTTTCCCAATTAGCTGATATGCCCATACGTCTCATCTGATGTAATATATGGTTTCCATATTTTTCCTTCCAGCTCCAAATCTCTTTTATAAACTCTTCTCTGTCCATGTCATGACGAGTTAGGCCACGTTCACGCATCAGCATCTTTTCAACAACAGATTGTGTCCCTATTCCAGCATGATCTGTGCCGGGAACCCACTCTACATCATATCCATTCATGCGCTTCCATCTCACCAAAGCGTCTTCGATACTTAGTGTTAAAGCGTGTCCGATATGCAAAGAGCCTGTTACATTTGGAGGAGGTGTTATCATTGTAAATGGCTTTTGTTCCTGGCTTGGTGCGTTTGAAAAGTTTGCACTACTGGCTTTAAAGAGCCCTTGTGAATTCCACCATTCGTACCAGCCTTCTTCTACTGCCTTTGAATAATATGCTGGAAGAAACTCTTTTTTGGGTTTATCGATTTTTGTATTGAGCGGTCGGCTTTGAAAGGAGCTGTTATAAGGCGTATTTCCTCTACTTTTTAATAGTGTATTCATTTTAACAGTAGGATTCCATCTCATTAGCCTCGTTGAAATCACTTGGCAATAGCCCATTTCGTATGCTTTTTGTTATTTTCGAGTCAACCTGTACAAAGTTCACCAGAGCATGCCCTGTTAAATGCAGATATTTTAAGAAAGTCACGCTGTGACTGTTCTGGCATAAGCATGAACCTCGAGTTACTTTTGAGGCGTTCTTAATCACAGAATTACAAATATATTTCCTGCCTGGTTATTCTTACGATCATCTAGGGTTTCCAGTGTTATCTGATGTTTGTGAAGCTAGATAAACAAATTATACAATGAGAAACTGTTTTGAGTATTATACCTCTTATTAAAGAGGGGTATAATACTTTACACGGTGTCACTTGAGTACAAAGTCGATATTATCTTCTTACGCATATATTTTCCAACTGTTTTGGTTCTTTTTGTAGTAACTTATATAATTAGAACGTTACTCACTGAGTCCTTTCTCTCGTTGTTTTTATATTATTAAACAGTAGAGTATATTCTTGCGATTATCAAAATTAGACGAATTCTACAAGAAGGGTAGCCAAATACAAGGGGGAAAGATGACAAATGCTTTCCATTGATGAATAACAAAAAGAGCTATCAACAAAATATGATTCCTCTCTTTTTTTTCACACAACTTTCAATGTTTTCGAGTGGATCTAAAAATAAACAAACAGCTCTTTTCTACTTTCAAGATTAATATCTACTTTACAGAATGTGTTTCAAAATAAATAAAACACAATAAAAGTGTCAAAAACAGCACAAAAAAAAAACGATTTATCAATGATGTAGTTATTTTAGAATAAAAAAACACTGATTTTGTGCAGATTATGAAAATATTAGTCACAAACACGTTAACGGTTTTTATATCATCACGCAAATTTTTATAAAAGAAAGTCCCATAAAAAGACCATAGATCATTGATGCAGATCCTTCGAGCTATATAGTCAATTAAATTAATTAGAATTTTTGGATAAGTTCGATGTAACTACATGGGATTTCCGGGTTTAAACTAAAAACAAACCATCAAATTATCTTTTTTTAGTATTCTCGAAATAAACGGTAAGGAGCACAGTAGTAAATAGTGACCCCAATAGTGTAGTAGTTTTCACGTAAAAATAAAAATAGATTGACCAAGCAGCAGTTGCTTATTCATTATACTCTTTACAATTAAATTAACTAGCGTAATAATTTATGTCGTAAAAGCATATATTACAAACATGTACATTAAAAATAAAAGCAAAGCGAGAAGAAAGAAAGTGAGAAAAGATTTGGGCAGTTTAAATTTAGATGTTTCGTATCAAGCAAGGGGGCGTGAAAAATATTTAATTGCACCAGGTGGGCAAGAGAGGATCATCCTTAAACTAAAATAAACTAAAAATACCAATTCATTTCTTTATGTATTCAGATCATATACAAATGAATCGACTGTATAATATAAATGAAAATGATAAGCATATTATGTAGTACTTGATATCATTTCTGCTTTTATTCTTATTGTTTTGCTTTTTTTTCAAAGAAAAAAATAATACAACGTATACTTAATTA
>VCJE01001697.1:10298-21706 GCA_024140265.1 Backusella liffmaniae | reverse complement strand
TGAAAAAAAAAAAAAAAAAACTCACTTCAAAGTTTGAATAGAACTGGCAGCCATTATAATTCAAAAAATCATCATCTGTTAGCCATGTAGTCAGACTATTCTTCTCGTCCATGTTAATATAGTGAGGATACTTCTTCATAAATTCCAAAACGACCTCCCAAAGAGTACCAAAATTATCAGAGTTCTCTGTTAAGGACATGGTCCAGCCATATTTGTAGTCATTCTCCTTCATCATTTGGAATACATCGTAGTCAATGTCACAGAAATACTCAACGCTAGGATCAATACGCCAATAATATTCAAAATCATCTAATAAAGGGTGTCTAAAGAAGTAACCAGACTGGAATCTAAACATAAATTGTTTGCTTTAATAATTGATAATATGTGTGACAGAGTAAGTTTAATTAGTTACCTGCTCATATGCTGATGAACCTCACTTACACCACTGTCAGGCTTGCTCTTTTTCATTTCCTCTCTACATTCTTCAGCATATGTTTGATTGATATATTCAGGATAGCCCCACATTTCAGGACCAATTTTACCAAATAACACCTTTGCCTTTGTGAGGTCGGTTATCCTTTCCTTAAAATCATCTGATAATTCTTCTTGACTCAGTAGTACGTAGGGGTATCCAAACTTACGGTTGAACCGATCCTCCATTCGGCGCATAGAAAGACGAATTCCTTGTAGATCATCATTCTGTGCAAGAATCACAAAAGCAGCCCTGACTCTATTATGGTTACCAGCATTCTCTACATCAATGGTATATTCTGCTGTATACTCATGATCTAGCATATTATTTAAAGAGCCTGCTTGTATTTTGGACGGAGGGTGAGGGTTTAGACCCTTTAAACCTTGCTCGTCGTACCAATTATCTGAGAGTTGTGAAATGACTGATGTTCTGGGTATGAATAAATACCCCAGCAAGCATAGCATACCAAAGAAGATTATTAACTGGAAATTACGTGATTTCTTGCTTTTATATACCATCTTGATTTTATAAAGAGTATGTTTATAAAAAAAAGATAGCCGTATATAAGTGAAAAGAAAGAAACAAGTGACATTTGGAAAGGTTTTTTTGATTTATCAATACATATCTCACTTGCACAAATTCTTGTCTGTTAGCTTTTGATTGGTTAATCAATAATTAAAGTCAGATCAAATGATTTCTCTTACAATTTCCTTTGAAAAATTTTTTTCCTCGAAATAGGACTATAAATTTGGTCAATTCCATGTTGATTTGTCCTTCTTTCTCTTCCTGTTTAACTTTGTTTTAATATTCAAAGGATGGGTAGCGTATTCTTGCATCAACTCAAATAACGGTTTCCTCTTTTTCGTTTTGTAAAAAGAGTGTTAGTTGCTTGTTTGGATAATGGAATGGAACTGATTGGAATGTGTAATAAATACCAATGATAAGGTAAAGTATCTTTAAAAGTATAATGTGTGTGTGTGCGTGTCTTTTTCTTTCTATATGATGATTAAGTCTTAACTGAGAAATGGTTCGTATACGCAATTTGAGCCTTTCATTCGTATGAATGTTATTTTTACTTGCCCTCTCTGATATAAAAAAAGAAACACCATAAACACGCATTTAATTACACAGTTTTATTTATTTGTATCTAACATTTATATTTATTTATAACAGGTTCATTCAGTACACCTCTTTGTTTTTAAAAATAAATAAATAAATTTTATACCCTTGCACTAAATTATATTTTCATTGATGGTTATTTAATTTGACCTTGTCTTTCTCATGGGTCGTGGAATCAAAGGCATCTAAACAATTTCATGACATTTACCAATATTGTTACTAGTAAGAGTTGGTTGATTTTTTTTATGTGGATGGGCCTTTTCAGTAAAATTTTTTTTTTCTTTGTGACAGGTTCTTCGTTTTAAAATTGGAGGCTTTTTCTCCTTTTATTAATATACTCACTTTACAGCGTTTTTATTTGTCTACTTATGTTCTTCTAAAACCAGATAAAGCTCATGTGATAACTCTTAAAAGTATGAAATAGTCCTTAGACTTGAATTTTCCTGGCGTATTTATATGGCAAGTGATCTATAGAATTTTTTCAAATTAATGAGAGAAGGGGGAGAAAAAATTGATGAGAAAGAAATTGGGTCATTAGAAGACCCACCTAGTTTTTCTCGAGATATTCGCTTGCTGGTCTATCAATGGTATTTGCACTTTCTTTTAGCTGTCGTATGATACGTACCGAAGCTATCTATAAGATGAATAATGAAAAAGATACAAAGGATCAAGAAATAAATCTAAAATAATTTTCTTTCTCTGTTCTGTGATAATCCGGATATGTTTAAAGGTGAATGATGGTAGCCAAGCAAGAAACACTTTCTTCGTTTTTACCTTAGAAAATAGCTCACTGAAAAAGGTGATATATATGTATATATGTGTGTGTTTTATATGATAAAAATAAAATACTTTTACTATCTTTATAACTATAATTATCTGTGAACTATTCCCATTTTAAATCATTTCAAAACTACATTTCAAAACGCCCATTTATATGATTATTTTGTTTTATTATGATATCAGCATCGTCATCAACCTTTTCTTTGTACTTTTTATAATGAAGATAACACTCGAGTTATACAGTATATATATAAGAAATCTAATCGTCCTCGCTCAAACCAACCAACTCTTTACCCATTTTCTTATCCAAACGACAGATAGGGTAATCTTTAATCATACCAATGTTGACCTTATGACCTAAAAGATCACGGATATTGGAGATACCGTACTTAACCATGGTAGGACGCTCAAGACCAAGACCCCAAGCAATGACACGGACATCAGAAGGCAAGCCCAAGGGGAGCAACATCTCAGGGCGGAACATACCAGAATTACCAATTTCGACCCAGCTCTTTAAACCCTCGTGGTAAGAGAAAATTTCCATGGAGGGTTCTGTGTAAGGGTTATAGGTAGGCTTGAAGCGAATCTTGTTCATACCCATCTTTTTGAAGAAAACATCCATGAAACCGATCAAATCACCCAAGGTCAAGTTTCTATCACAAATAACACCTTCGATTTGGTGGAATTCAGCCAAGTGAGTGGCATCGACGGATTCGTTACGGAATACACGATCAATGGAGAAATATTTGGCGGGACGGAATTCACCAACCTTCTTGGTCTCCTCAGCAAGCTTCCAGAGCATATAGGAACTGACGGCAGTGGTGTGTGTACGCAAAATCATCTTTTCAGCTTCGGATTCCTTCCAGTTATAATTGTATCCAATGGATCCTGTATCTCCACCATCTTCGTGTGTCTTTTTAATCTTTTCCATCAAATCACGAGGATAACGATCAGAAGTAGCAGGATCTACATGACAGAATATATTTATGGTTAACATATATTCCTCTTGTGATATATTAAAGCCCCCTCATTTTTCTCCTCCTCATCCAGTTTATATGAATCCATCCCCTAATTACCCTTCAAGAAGAAAGTATCGTGAGCATCTCTGGCAGGATGTTGCTGAGGCTGGAAAAGAGCATCGAAATTCCAGAAACTGGATTCGGCAAAACAGTTGGTAGGCATTTCCTGGAAACCCATTTCAAAGAAAATTTCACGGAATTCCTGGCGCACCTTCATCAAAGGATGAAGATGACCACCAGCAGGAGGAACACCTTCAGCATCAAAATTGTATTTCTTGAAAGTAGCATTCTTCCATTCACCACTACAAAACATGATTAGACCCGGTCTATTCCCCTCCATTATCATTAACCAACTTACTTTAAAAGCATATCAGCAGTGATATCAGTGGCTTCCTTCTTGATTTCCAAAGAGAAGTCAGGGCCCTTAGTAACGCTGTAAGTAGTGAATTTTCTACAGAAAACAAAGACAAAGAGACAAAGTTAGAGTACAAAATTAAATGTCCGAAAAAAAACGGTGAGTCATACTGCTTGTCAACCAAAGTTCTCTTCTTCAATTCCGCAAGCACTTTAGCATCCTTAAGTGTTCCGGTGGATTCAATTTCCTTCAAATCAATCTGTGTTTGATCAACAATGCTATCAACAACACGAACAAGGTTCGCTCCCTTCTTTGAAATCCATTTATTCTTGAAAGCTTTGCCTTGACCAGCCTTGGCAGAAGAACCAACCTTAGCCTGGTTATATATTTTGGTAAGAAAACTATATCATAACGCGGCTTTCTCTTTATTTTTGTTTTACCTGGAGGTCAGCAACTGGAATACCTTCAGCACCAGCAGGAACAGCTTCGAAAACGCGAGCTTCGTGACTTCCGTCTTTAGCAAGTTGCTTACCTTCTTCTGTCAAAACCCAGAAAAGGGTTTCAATTGGGTTAAAGTCGATCATCTAAACAACTACTGTTAAACGCTAAACTATTTTTTTTGCGTTTGCATCCCTTCTCTTATCATCACCTTACCTCTTTAGACTTTAAACTGCTAAGAGCACCAAGAAGAGTAGGCTGGTCAACGGGCTTTTCATTAAAAGTCAAGTCTTTGCTGTCAGCAATAGAGCTACTCTTGTCGAGAGTAGTTAGGACGAGCGTCTGTAAATCTTCAGTAGTTGCCATCTTGTCTTTACGTTTGTAACAAACACAAATTGAGAGAAAGAGAAAACAAAAAAAAATTCAATTTGGTAATACAAATTTGAGTCAGTATTATTATTTTTTTTAGGTGGCTGAGCTTTGATTTATTAAGACAAATTGTGAAGAGCATAGAAAAATAGAGAACGGAAGTTAATGTAAAAGATATCTTTTAAGACTAATGAGTTGGAGTATGGCTTTGATATAAAGAGTGTCTATTCATAGTACACTATAATACTAGAGCAATATATTATAAAATACACAATTGCTATGTCTCAATAAAAATGATGAAACTACACTTTTACTCGTTAAATGATCTGCGTTTAAATAAAGAAGGGCTGCGGTATATTTCATGTACATAAATCATTCATCCAGGAACAATAAATGTTGGTAATCTAGCTTATCGGATCCTAATTCTGACGTATACCTAATTTATTGGACCAAATCAGCTCCATGTCTACACTATCCTTCGATGTGAAAAGCTCAGAGCGTATAAACAATCCAAAAAATACATCACACTAAGGGAGCTGACTCATAAAGATCTAGCTAGTATATTCTCATTTTATTTTGCTGGTTTGAAGTTTTAATTTATTAGAGGCAACAGAAAAGCTCAAATATACTATTTTTTTCAAGAAAAGGAGAAAAAATTACAAACTAATGAGAAAAAGAGGGAAAATAATTGAGAAGAATCAGGAAATAGTTGCGAAAAAAGAAATACATGATGTATGACGAGTATATTTCAATTAGGCAGTGAGCAAATACAGAGATAGTTAGACATGTAGTAAGGTCCCTAAAGTTATATTACATCCTAAGAAGGAATGTTATGGTAGAGCAATGGGCCAATATGACCCAGATAGATTCAGTTGATATCATTATTCATAATTTGTCATTTTTATACAACAAAATAAATTGTTAAGACGTTTCTTGTGACCATTGATATACATATGCACTTACGTCGTGGTGATTTCCTTGTTGCTTCTATGTGATATTATTTTAAAGTTTATTTGTATACAATGTTAATGAAAACTAATAATAGAAAAGGGTTATAGAGAGATAGTGTTTGAAAACCCAATCACTTTAGAATAGGTATTTAGATATATCGGTTTTTGGATGCTTCCTTCATTAAACATTTCCTTTCTTTATGATATCGGTTAGTTGCAATTTAGGTTGTCTTTTTTTTTCTTTTTTTTTTTTACAATTTCGCTTGTCCCTATGACCACTTCTTCGCCTTTTTCATTCTACCTGTGTTGATTAACCCTATATAAGTCTTGAAATGATTGATAGCCAATCGTTTGTTTAGATATTATAATAGTAGATATCAATTAGTAAGGGCTGATGGGTCACAACAAAAAATAGAAGGATGCATTCTACTGTCTTGTCTAGAAATGAAAATATATTTCAAATCAATGAGAAAAGAATGGGCTAAGGAAAGTGAAGATTTAAGTTTTAGTCAAGGCATGATAATTGTCGAAATGTAAATGATTTATACTTCCATATCAGACTATCGGTTTGTTGTTCGATATGCCAAATTACCAAAGTGTAAAAGTATCCTTTAGAGACATGTGAACGTTGTGCATTAGTATCATGCAGTTTGGCACTTGGAACAACAAAACGATAGATAGAAAAGGAAGAACAAACAATTTACATTTTGATATCCAAAAATACTTAAACAAAACACCTTTAATATTATTCCCTGGTTTAATACTAATATCTTAGCCTCCCTTGACCCATTTTTTTCTCATCAACTTTTCTCAATAATTATTCTCCCTTTTCTCATTAATTTGAAAAAGACTATATGTTGTCAGGGTGTATACTTTATAAAAAATAAAAGCTTTTCATGATACATGGGGCGATTTTGTTTACATTCATTGCCAAATGTGTAGACGATCGTTTTACTTAAAATTAATTGGTGAACATGAACAGAGTCGATAAATAGTCCTTTTGACGGAGACAAAAGCAAACCAAGTTCGTAAAAATAAAAAAGCTTATTTTAAGCTTTTATTTATTTATATGCGGGATTGGTAGATTTTTGTTAGATGGTGATCATTCACAATAGCAGACCTTATCTTATTGTCATTTATCTATTTCTCTAGTAGTTACAGTGTTACATAATTTTATTAATTATACCTTTTATCGATTACGATGAATTTCTATTGGTCCCATATTAATATTAATTTGAAGATTTATGTCTTGGTATCGAAAAAAATTAACGAGCAATAAATAAATAATAAATATAAATAGATGACTTTCTTATTTTAATTTTCCCGTTCCTTTTTCTTTTATTTATTTATTTATATATATATTCGCTCGTCGACTTTTATTTTATTGCATTTTTTTAATTTTATTTTGTATCATCACTACTTCCGACATAATATACAACTCATTAATGATACAAAGTAGTCTAGAGAGTGAGATTGACATATCGCTCGAGTCTTTTAATCGGGAATGCATGCTGTTTCCAACTTATGCCAAAAGGAACCCAGACAGTACGTATATGAATTAACGGTGAATAAAAAAAATCGAAATTAAACTAATGGTTTCTTCATATAGAATCATCAGAATGGATTGTGCAGACAAAAGGTTGGGCTTTTTCACACAACAGCGCAACAACAAAACAGAGGATGATGATGAGTATGTCATAAATAGAAAAAAGTTGATATATTTCCTTATATTGAAATATTCCGCTAGGTATTACGAGGAGTGTTGCCGGGAAATCTTCCACGGATCAAACATCAACCGTAATGTTCGAACAGCGATTCAAGTACTTCTTTGCAAACAATAAACGCAACAAAGAATTCATCATACAAGCAGTTGGTATAATTAAAGACAGCAGTAAAACCGAAACGAGTAAAATACTTGATAATTTAGCCGAACCCTTGATTGCATTTGACGACAATTACAAGACCGATCATTTGGATTGGACAGGAAAAGAGTGCTTAAATCAGGATACAACTGTATCACCAAGTGCACCAAAGCATGACATTAGTACAAGTTCAGCTAGTTCTGGAAATTCAGCTTCATTATCATTATCGGCAACGAATAGTATATGTTATACCGAACACACAGATGACGACGATGACGAAGGTTTTGATGAAGATCCTTTAGAATGTGGAGTGCATGTAAAAACCAAGAACTCAGGGTTTTTATCTGGCCAATTTTCTGTCCCTCATGACAACATTCTAAATTGGGCTCAAGAGCAGAATCAACACAACGCAAGATTAATTCAAATCCAATCTATTTGTACAGACGGCAACAAATTTTCCAGAAACCATGGCACCGTAAATTTAATTGAACCTACTGGTATCTCTGTGATATCAGATATAGATGATACCATAAAGGATACTAAAGTTTTGTCAGGTGCGCGTGCTGTACTTTCAAAAACATTCTTTGAGGAGCCTCAAAGTGTACAAGGAATGGCTGACGCATATAATTACTGGGTAATTACCACGGGGGTTTTTTTTGGCAATGTAAAACTTTGTCCACCGATTAAACTCATGTTTGTTTTTATTTTTACTAGTATTCCCATGGTGTCTCGTTTCACTATGTCTCTAACAGCCCCTTTCAACTAATGCCAATGTTGGACTCCTTTATTCAAAAGTCTAGATTCCCAACTGGTTCTATGCACCTTAGAACGGATGGTAGCTTATTATCTCGTTTAGTAGAAGTGCCTGGTCAAGCTAAACGTGAGGCTATTCTGGAAATTCTACATGATTTTCCTCAGCGTCGGTTTATACTTGTCGGTGATTCTGGAGAAATTGATTTGGAAATATACACGCGCATTGCTTCAGAGTTCCCTAATCAAATTTTGAAAATATTTATTCGAGATGTTACAACATCCGCTATCTTGGCACGATCATCTACATCTAACAACAAATATAATAATAATAATAACAATACAGAATTAGAAAAGAAAAGAAACAGTACATTTACGTCATTATTTCCGAAAAGACCAGGACCAGTAGCTCTCACGACATCACCTTTATCCAGCTCTACTTGCTTAAATGAAGATATTGCTTCTTCCACTAATGATGTTGCAGAGCCACCACTTACAGCCGAGCAGCCACAAGTACAACCACTTTCATCTATAGAAAAATTAAAAAAATTAAGACCTCCTTTTGGAATAAGGCGAGCAATGACGGCAACTTTGGCGGAATTAACATCATCAGGTGATTCACAATTTGGTTTACCAAAACCTGTACATAGATCTGCCACCACCAGTATAATCAGTGAGCCCGAAAATTCAGCGCTAGAAGCATGTACACAATTATATGATCGTGTGAGACGCGCTCAAATCCAGATACCCCATGTTGACATTGTATTGTTTGAGGATCCTATAGTCTTGACCACAGACACATATATTAATGATTGCTTTTACAAGTATGGCAATGATAACTTCAGTGATTCAGCTTACGGCGAGACATCCCCAGTTCAGCCATCCACTCTAGTTTTGCATTCCATTTAGACTAATTATTGTATTATTATTTTTCATTGTATTTTTATTATTATTGTTATATTATTTCCTTTTGCATTCACACTCATTTATAATTGTATTACTATATATTTTTTTTCCATCCTAAGACATAAAACTTATCAAAAAACAAACAAACGGCAAACTCAATAATGGTATTACCAATACATCTTTCCTTTTTTGGTTGCTATCCACCAACATCTTGTGAATTTTAAAAAAGAGGTTCCTTTATCTCAAAAAGGTCAAGTATCCCTTCATGATCAATTACACCTTGGTAATTTTGGAAAGAAAGAGTAAATGTTCCTCTTATTCAACTTTTTGCTTTACAAAAACATTTCATGACCTCTCGGGTGGCGTAATGCAAGTTGCACCTCGAAAATTCTAAACAACTTTTGCAAATTCAAGGAGTCAACATGTGTGAAGTCTATTGTTTTAATGCCGTTTTTACCGGTTTCCCGATAGAAGTAAATCGGTTGAGCAAACGTTTTCGCTACTGTTTTTTGGTAAATTTCTACTACATTTTTTCAACAGTATAGGTGTTCTTTTTTCAAACAAATCAAAAGTTCTAGAAGCGCTGCATCCACTTTCAGGAGAACCTGACAAATGGAGCTTCTTTGGTGAATTTCAAAGTATCCCAAATGTTATTAGGCAGATTGTATGGAATAATTTAGTTGACCAAGGATTCAATGTTGATACAAATATGATAAGTAGCATGACAAGAGTAGAAATGAAAATTGGCAAGATTGGTAGACACCAAAGAGGGTGGGGCAGGAATAAGTACAATAAAAACATGGCTAAATAAAATGTAAATGTAATTATGATGCATTTAGCCAGGCAATTAAGACCCGCAAAACGCTTTATAATTACTATAATTGAGCTTGGCAAATATTTTTCAACAAATTTTTAATAATATAGTCGGGTACTTTACAATGCAGTACAAAACCTCTGTGTATCGAGCCATTAGCAAGCAGCTATACAAAATATACTTAATGACATATGAACGTTAAATTATAACCATAATTAAGAAAATACTAACAACCATGCCACCCAACCAAAATTGCCTTGAATCCATCCATCCTGAGTCTATCATCCCCATGAATTCACTCTAGCCAGTACTATGTAAAAATATGTGCAAATGTATTCTCGGATAGTGATCAAATCTACAACGGACAACTTCAAAAATCATCGATAAGCCTGTTTCTACCAGGTCTGTCCCTTCAAACTAATCATAAAACTACAGTGATTACATTCATCTTTATCTTATTCTTCTTTCAACTGGGTTTGAACATGAGAACACGTCACTCCTGGCCCGCTTTTTTATTGTATAAATTAAGAAAACATAATAAAAAAAATCCAGTTACTCGAGTCCTTGTCAATAAAATATGCGAAATGTCAACAGCAGATTAATATTACAATGTACTTCCATATTCAGTAGACTCCATCTTATATCGGTAACCAATGCTCCCCGTCCTCATTGTCCACTACTCCGATTAGCAAAACACAATGTTCCTCGTTCTTTTTCCAGCTTATCCCCCATGCCTATCAAGAAGTATGAAAATATACATTCCAAATGTCGACCTGCTGAACCGTCTATTGCCATTATAAAGCTATCAGCGCAAGGGAGAGGAAATGAAGCATTACCAATATATCTAAAGCTATTAGACGATGGGGGCTTTCCCTCTTCAGAAGCACTCTATCAACTGACTCTATCACTGTATATATCATCCAATTTACTAGGCATGTACGTTGTGCACGATACATTAATATCATACTACAAGACACACACATTATCGCGGAGGAGCGGGCGCAGCTTAATATACATGTACACTATGCTAATCAATCTCATATGTAAGAATACCAAGCCTGTAGATATGAATTCAATTACACACCTTTGCAAGGAAATGGCAGATCTAGAACTCAATGGTTCGATACCACTGTGCAACACACTCATTAAACTGTTCTTAGACAGAAACCAACTAGACGATGCGAAAAGTATTTATGATGACTTGATAAAAAGGAATATAGAACCATCAAAAGAGACGTTTGGAATATTAATGCATTATGCGGCCAAGAAGAAGGATATACCACAATTGATACATTACTTAGACGAAATGGATCGCTACGGAATCGAACCCGATCATGCTACAATGACAGTTGTTATAATAGCGCTTTGTAAAACAAAAAATACCGATAAGGCTAAACAGCTACTAGAAGACCTACATAACCTGTATGCATTTGTAAATGATGATTATAAAAATACTTTATTAAAACAAATAGAAAGGCGAATTAAAAAATAAACCTAACTTACAGTTTGTGTCTAATTATATAGTAGTTTTGTCGATTCTTTAAAACTAATATTTCATTTTTAGTTTGTTCTTC
>VCJE01001697.1:0-10288 GCA_024140265.1 Backusella liffmaniae | reverse complement strand
TTTTTTTACTTTTTACAATGTGTATTATGTACCTGAAAAAAAATATATATCGGTAGACCTCTTTGAAACCAATGGAGAGAATCGGTTAAAATGAATCAAAATGTCACTACTAGAGAATTGGGAAATGAAGTAGTGCCTCACTATTACGGATAAACAATTAATCCGAATATAACGTATGTCTACAAAGGCACAAGGCGAGATTGAAAATAAAATAGCATAGGTGCAACACACCATACTATTGGCCCATTAGAGCGATTTTATATATGGATGTTATTTACAATATTCTTATTCAAGAAAGGTAGCCCAAGCATATCCAAGTAATGAATACAAATGTACAACGACTCATTTTTGGTGGCTTGCAATTCAACCAATTAGAATGCGCCCGTGACTGGTTTGAAAACTTTTTTTTTTTTTTAATTTTCAAAATATTAAAACACGACTTGTACATTACTATTGTTCTTCCTCTTTTCCTCATCGTAAAAAATGGATATTCAAGTATGTATAAACAGTAGTGCGTTACAATGTGTAAGAAGATAGTTTATTAACTCTATATCTAAATGATTAGACCGAGAAAGCCTTCCAAAAGCAAGCTGGTATCTTCCAAAACTCCAAGGATGCCAAGAAGCGTAACCAACGCTGGTTCAAGGAAGTCGGTTATGGTTTCAAGACCCCCAAGGAAGCCAAGGTCGGTCACTACATTGACAAGAAGTGTCCCTATGTCGGTGAGGTCAACATCCAGGGTCGTGTCCTTACTGGTACCGTTGTCTCTACCAAGATGAAGCGTACCCTTGTTGTCCGTCGTGATTATCTTCACTACATCCCCAAGTATAACCGTTATGAGAAGCGTCACAAGAACATCTCTGCTCACGTTTCCCCTGCTTTCGATAACTCTGCCATCGCAAAGTAAGTAGACGTATATATTATATTTATTATTAGTCGCTACTGTATTACTTTGTTCGTTGTGACAAAGGACCTTAGTATGAGCAAAGTCCAAATATTTCCCTACTGTTTCCGTGGCTTATTGGTCACGTGCCTTTGCGATGATTCTATTTCTGTTATAACGGATGAGGTAGTTGGTGAGGTAGCGGCTCACCAAGCCTTTGACATCCAAATATATTAACATGCTTGTTTTTTCTTTCTACTCTAGTGGTGACGTTGTTACCATTGGTCAGTGCCGTCCTCTTTCCAAGACCGTTCGTTTCAACGTTGTCAAGGTTACCAAGGCTATGGGTGCTTCCAAGAAGTTCAACAAGTTCTAAGTCTTTTTTTGAAAAATAAAATCACAAATGATTATTCACCTTAAACATACATGTCAATTATATTTTTTCAAGTAAATACCAAAAAGTTTTTTGTTACTTTATCTCTGGATAAATAAAGACAGAAAAAGGAAAGAGCTTTCCCCCTTTTTGAAACCTTGTTTTCTCCTGACCCCCTTTTTTTATTTTTGGCTTGATGTCGTTTTGGCTTTTTTTAGCTTTTTTATTCTTCTTTCCTTAAGAAATAAAAAAAATATCAAATAAAAATTCAAGGTAGATAGGCAGTAGCATAAAAATAATAGGGACAAGTTATTCAGTTTATTTCCATATACTTTAGACAATGGCAAGCTCATGTACCGTGCTGGCATGGTGCCAGAAAGAACTTCACAACTTTATTGAACTTTTCTTGGTTCCACCACTGACCGATATTTCTTTTCCAGTTTGGTCGGACGGAAAAGCGCTTTTATGTTTAGCACATCGTTATTATCCGGAATCTATTGAAAACCTCACCAGTGCTTTACAGGCAGATAATACGCTTACTATTGCAACTGATATATTTGAACATCATCTGTTTATCACTTGGATAGGACCTGAACAATTGACTGAATACCTTACTTGTTTGTATCATAAATTAAGTCAAGGTTTGGACCAGTTACGCGAGCTTGCAGTAGGTTCCGTTGATTGCTTGGAAAAATTCGCGCCACTTGAATTAAAGTGGAAGGAGATTTACTACCAAGTCTCCGTAGGGGAGCCTCACGGTATAAACTCACTAGCAGTGTCTCGAGATTTGTGTGATTTCCGTGCATTTATCAACAGTTTGCCTATTGATGTACGCACACACCCTGCTATTGCTGCCAACATCTCAGTCATCTATGCAACACATGCAGCTGTTAATTTGCAGCTGCATAAAGGAGGAGTTCTTTCCTTACCTTGCAAGTCAACTTTGTATAATGAACTTGACTTTGTTCAGGCTAAAATGTTCAACTCGACTATGAATGATTCTCTCTTGTCAGATTTAGAACTGCGTATAAACCAAATAGGTGATGTGTTGAATGGTTTATCAGCACCTGACGATTTACTGTTGGACAAGCATCGATCGATTGTAATGTGGGTTCAGGATATTCGTGTTTGGCTGGCTGAAACTGAGCGGGTGTGTATTTGGATCCAAGACAAAATGAACCTGCTCGACTCAAAACCTGTTATTGACGCCTTGTACGATGTGGAGATTAAATATAGAATTGAGGGGATCAACACCTTATCTGACGAACAGCTTGCTTTGGAAAAAGAAATTGATATTTTCGACTCCCAGGAGATGTCTAAATTAAAATCCCACGTCAAATCACTTACTTGTATTAATCGAGGCGATTTGAAAATGTCTCCAGCAGATACTGCAACACTGGAGATGGCGTTTATGGCTCTCGTGGCTTTGGATCAATTGATGCATCTGGTTCGACGTCATGGATACGATCAACAAATATTGTCATTACGCATGGGTTGGGAGTCGGAATATCAGAAATCATCAGCATGGCTAAAAGAGACGGGCGAGGAGATAAAAGCCTTTATACATCAGAGAGCTCGTTGGCGATCTGATCCAACTGAAAAGGTGGCAAAGGAATCAATCATCAACCCGCTACTGGAGCTGGAGAAGAAAGTATCTGACTTTGAACAAGGCCAGTTTGTAACGACTGTTCACATGTATCAATGTTTGGATGACGCGTGCAAAGTTCAATTGCCAACTCATTTGGAATCACGTCAGATTGCAGTAGAGGAGAACCTTGACGAGCAATTAAATTGTGTAGGGTTTGCCCGACAAATTGTGGAGCAACACTTGGTAGTGATCGACTTTCTGGAGCAGGCTCATAAACTTCAAACGCAAGGAGAACAGCTTAAAGAGGAAATCAATTTAGCAGAGCAGCGTTGTATTGCTGGAAAAGACTTTAATGAAAAGGTGGCTGCTTTTCAAGATAACGCCATTCGACTTGCAACAAACTTAGCTTCTCGTGTGCCTTATCCGGAAACAAATAATCCAACCGAACAAGCAGAGAACGAGGATGCGAATCAGAGAATTCGTATGATGATCAGTACTCGTAAATCGGCTTTAATTCTTTTTGGAGAGACGCTTGACCAAAGTCTCAGCTCATATCGTCGTGCATTGCAGCATGAAAATCGAGCAAAACAGCTTCAAAAAGAAATGGAAAGGATTTTAAATTGGATCAATCAACAAGTTCAGTCAATCGACAAATCAAATATCGATGTATTTGTTGGTAAATGTGCGTTGAGTCAATCAGACCTGATCCGCTTGGAGAAGGAACGGGATGGGCAAATAGAAAAAATGAATTCCATAAAGCAGAATGACAAAGTAAAGCTTATGATCAATATTCAGAACTTGGAGACATGTCAATCTCAGCGAAGAGATGTGGTCAGCTCGCTTAAAAATGGAATAGAGAAAATAGAACTTCAACTTGACATACTTGACACCTTGCTCAAAAAGTACAGTATCGATTTGGATGTTCTTAGTAGACTTGTATCATGGGAATCACAGTATCTTAATACAGGCGACTGGATAAATCAGACTTTGAATAAATTATGGGCCTTTCTTTCAGCAAAAGCTCAGTGGAGGCCTGTTCTAGAGACACCAAGCCGTTCAGATTTGGGTGTTATGCATAACGACTTTGAAAATATCCAAAAGGACATCTATGTGTTTCAAAATAACGATATGCTGTCGATTCACTCTAGTTTCAAACAGCTTTCAAACGGGTTTCATTTAGCATACAGTAAACAGCATGGCTTTGAACCTATTGATCAAACACCACCAATGGATCGAAAGTCAGTTATACCCGGATATATCCAACACAGGCAGGACGATTTAGAAAAAAGACTTTCTTGTCTACACGATTTGGTTAGCTTCACCAAGGCGCTATTGAGTCAGCATATGGACTTGATATCTTACAATGAATCTGCAAGCTCATTGTCGGAACGGGCAGAATCATTAATCACGTCGATCCATCAGGCTATTGAAAAAGTAGATGTGTCTCAGAGGGAAAAACTTGGATCACTTGTGGTCTCTTATGGTTACGAGTTACTCTCATTCTGGAGCGAACGAGGAGCTACTGTTTTGTTTCCAATTTGTAATGATGATGCAAAGGCGACTCGGTTATCTTCAGATGATGATGACATAAATATCGATATCTTGAAATATATGCTTGACAAATACAAAGAGCTTCAGGATAAGCTAACGTATATGAATAGCTTACTTTTGAAACTGGATACAACTTCAAAGTTCAAACAGCTAGGGCAAGATCTTTTAATGGAGGCAAGGCAAACTTCTACTGGAATTCGAGATTTGATAAAGTCTATTCATGATAATCAGCTGGATATAAATGCTCTCGTGTGCCCTGTATCGGAGGAGTCGTTGAAGGTTGCTGAGGAAAACGAAGCTCAATTTTTGCAGAAAGCTTTATATTTGTCAGTAGAACCTATTGTCAGGCGTTTTGATGAGCATAAAGAAGCTGTTATTGATTCATGCTGTGATGCGGTGGATCAAACTGATTTAATAAGCGTCGTCAGCGAGCTTTCGAGCTTAAGCGAGCATATGTATATTGTTTCTACTGAATACTCTAACCAAGTGAAGGCCAGTAAAGACCGTTTGGAATGGGAGCTCATACTTAAAAGTACAATGGAAAACCTGGGTGTTACACAAGGAGTATTGGATGAGCTTTCAGCTACCAAAAACAATTGGATAGAGAAACAGTATACTGGCTCTGGTGGTGCATCTCTTCATGATATATACTCTGTTCTTTTGTCACAGAAGAAATGCTTAAACGATTCAGACAAAACGAAAGTGATAAACTCCTATGGTCGAATGGTTGAATCTTACAAATCAGAGTTGCCTTCGTTTTCACATCGCCAAGAAGAGTTCGAGAAGCTGTGGGATAAGTTGGACGAGGGCATCAACTTACAACTATCTGAAGTTAGCCTCCTGATTCAGAGACATGACTGGGAGTCTCAAGTAGACAAAGAGGTACAGAAGTGTCAAGTTTTGGAAGCCACTATAGAGTCATTTATACAAAGCTCAGCTCGTTGGTCACAAGATAGAGAAAGTACAGATTTAAGTGCCATTCATCAGAGCGTGGAATATGAAGTGCAAGCAATTCAAACTCTGCAGTCGAATTTGTCATTACTTCAGCACTCTTGTGCTCATCTACCGGACGCCTTTTTGCTAAACGAGACTACATTTAAAAAGAAGGCAACCCTAGAACAGACTGTTGATCGTATCCGAAATCAGGAGCACTTTGCTCAGTCTATTCTCGATGAGTCTATGGTGATCATTGACTATCTTTCGGATATGAAGCATTTGGATGACACAGCCCAATCAATGAAGTCTCGCTTTTTAGAAGTAGAGGGAGAGACTGAGCCTCTTTATATGGAACTTTCAGACTACCGACAGCAAATTGACAAAGTCCATCAAGAATTTGAAAGTACCATACACTATCCTGTGCGTCACTATCGAGATCATGACTCCCAAGCCCGTGAACAGGATGCCTCTTATAATACAACGGTTCGTCAGATGGTAAAGTCGCATCAGTCTAAACTAGATGAACTTGTAGCTTCCTTGGATTCTATATTGAAAACAAAGGAGCGTGTGTCTCGGCAAAAGGCGTTAGAAGATGGCTATATGGCTGAATCTAAAGAAATAGAAAACTGGGTCCAAACAAAACTGGTAGCAATTGAATCCCTTTCTCAAGTAATAGAATCAGTTCAACCTTCATCTCAAGTGGATCTTATTGGGCTGAATGACTCGTTAAATGAGTCGGTCATACTACAGATTGAATTGTCAGAGTATGGATCTATAATCGACACACTTAAAGAATCATCTCGAAAAACAATTGGTCTAATTGAGCAGCAGAAGGACAACTCAAGCGATGAAGAAGCTGAAAAGAGCATACAACGCATTGAAGGCACACAAAAAGCTATCGATGATCAATGGTCTGGTGTTGTGGAGAAGATACAGGCTACAAAGTCAACATTAACTACTTTTATAAGAGGCTCTGAATTCTTACAGTGGAACGATGGTTTTAATACTCGATGCAGTAAGCTGTTGGAGATAATTGAAACTGTGGATACTAAAGATGTGACTGAAGTGAACAATGCAGTATGGCAGAAGGAACTTTGTGAAATAAATGAACAGCTTATTACTCCCAGTAAATATCGTTTGAATGAAATGGAGGAGAAGTCCAGTCAGCAAGATTTTGACCTCAGCCAAATGGTACTACTATTTGAAAAAATGATGCAGGATTACGAAAGTCTCAAAGATACTTTGAAACAACGTGTCATCGAGGCTAATGATACTCGTCTCAAGGATGAATACTTTTCAAGTGCATCACCATTGGAAGAATCTATGAGACTTATCAGGCAGGGCGTGTACAATATGAAACAGACTTGTGGCTATATTTGTGGTACTATTGAAGATGACAAAGGAGAACTGAATAAAACAACACAGACCTATCAAGACATCTGTAGTCAATTCGAGCAGCTCACAGAAAAATATGACGAGCAGAGATCATTCTATAGATTTCTTCAGTTAAACAAGGTGTCGCAGTTAGAGGATATAGACAGACGCCAATCAAACATTGAGCAGGACTGGAAACAGTTAAAATCAAATCTGGTTATTGATCGAGGTTTTGTGGACTGTACAAAGGAGTGGTTTAATCTTGCAAGTGCAATGGATAGTATACATCAGTCTGTGACTAGCATATCTCATGGGCTAAGTGCTTTTGACTCCTTGGAAGGTGATACTCTCCCTGAATTTTTGAAACTGGATCACTTAAAGTTAAACGATGCCGAAGTTAATCTGGATCAACTACTTACTACCATGGGTCTGCTATCAGAAGAACAGTGGGGCAGTCCTTCAAGTGAAGCAAATGCTTCTTGCTTGGAATTGAAGCATTGCTCATTAAAGAAAGACTTGGAGTCTACTAAATCGCTTTTAATGGAGAAAAAAGATATGGCCCAGGCATATGTTGATCGCCAAGCAGGTCTAAGTCTACTTCAAGAGGTGCAATCATCTATCGAGATCGAGATTTCCAAAAGCATGTTACGAATTCAATCCATTACAGGCGATCATTTGGAGAACACTTACCAGGAAGCAGTTGAAGGGTTGAATGCAAGCGAGACTAGGCACATCGAGTTAAAACATTATTCAAAGACCACAGTGGAGCCCTTCATTGAAAAACTTGCTGATAATACAACGATGATGGATGTACTAGCTTCCTGTATATCAAACTTTGATAAGCAACTTGAATCCGAGCACAATATCAACGAGCTCATAAAGTGTGTAATTGAACAATACGAGAAGAGCAGGGGGATGGAAGGCTCAATCGACTCCTGTCACAAATTGATCAAGAACTTGTATACAGTCGCTGAAATGTCACTAGATGAAGGAGAGGTCAAATCGGAGCTTGATTCTATTTGTGAAAAGATGGATGACCTGGATGATGATTGGAATAAAGTCGACGCTCTAAACAAGGCAATCAAATCTCAGCTCAGTGATGGATTGGGAGGACCTATCTCAGAAATATTGCTCAATGTTACAGAAAACAACAAAAACAAAGTGAATAACAATTTAGAGAGAGCACGCTCGGAGCTGAAGGAGGCTATTCAGACAACAGAAAAAATCTCACGAGGCATTTTGTTATCTCGCAAGATGAAGGAATTAATGGAGCTACTAGGGGATTCTCAAGACTTACTTTGTAATTTACGAGTCTTTGAAGATCCCAAATATGTATCCAATAAACATCATTCTGACTTGGAGGATCTTGGCTGCCATAACGATGACTCTGGTATGGAGAGCGAATCTGGTATTGAAGATAGCAGTATAAAGAGTCTAGACATACAGGTCTTGGCAGATGTTGAGCAAGATTCAGAGAACGATATGCGTGGGAATATCAGCCATGGTAGCAGTACCTGCGTCAATGAGAATATGCATACTATTCAACCTTTGTCATCAATGCTGCGTGTTCTTGAAGTAGAAGATATTCAGTCGAAGCTATGTGTCGTTATCAAGGATTCCAAATCGAAAGTCGAAGAGAAGATGAACAAAATAGGGGATTTTATGATGGAAGAAACCAGTCCGTCGTTTGCCACTCATTACAAAGAATTAGAAGAAGCAGTAAGCAACTATTATCAGAATATTATGATGAAACGATCCGAAGTAGAAAGGGCTCTAGACATAGGACGATACCTCTATACTGCAGATGGGATTGAAACGCATCAAGAAGCCCTTGAAGAAGCACTTGGGAAAGCAGGGCCTTATCATGCAACACTGATGGGTATCAGCCGCACTGATCTTCAGGCTAAACTGATCGAACTTGATGCACGATTTAAATACTATGAAGCAAAAATTGTACCGGGTTTAAACATAGCCCATAACCAGGCCGCTATTGCATCACAGCATGAAGAAGGAACCGAAATCGAAATGCATCTGGAAGAGATGAGGTTACGATGGGAAACAATTCGAAAGTTGTATAAATCGCGCAAGATAGAACTCAGCCGTACTATTGATACTTCGATGGATCAGAAGGAGCAACGCATTCGAAAATCATCACTTCCAACAAGAAAGGCATCTTCACTGCTTCGAGATCGTGCCGATAGTACTATGGGACGGCATAAAAAGGTGATTCCTACTTCCAGCAGCACAACAACCATAGTGACAGCATCCTCCATATCTAGTAGGATTACATCTTCGTCGTCTTCTTCCAATTCCTCTCAACATCACCAGGGACCAGCCACACGAACTTTTGGACATCGATACTTGAACACACCTAACCAAAAACCATCAAAGTCTACCAGTGTTGTTAAAAGCCAGTCAAAAATAATTAAAGCACCTTTGAATTCTTATGTAGCGGATCCCAAAAATGATCTTGATATCGAAATTGGTCGGATTGTAAACGAGACACCCTATCGTGTGAAAGTCAAGATGGTACCTGGAGAAGTCGGGCGCTACTGGTTTGGTGATATCAACCCAAAATTGGCCTATTGTCGTGTCTTAAAGAGTAAAATGGTCATGGTGAGAGTCGGTGGAGGCTGGACTGAACTATCTCAATTTCTTCGAGATCATGCGTTATTAGAAGGGGAATTTATTCCTCGTTCAGCAAGAAACAATCGAATGGTGACTGAGGAGGATGAGCAGCCATCGAGTATTCAAGAAGGCTTTATTGAAACACGAAGAGCACAGCTACCATCAGGAAAATTGGTGCCTCGCCATGGAAACAACTCTCCAAACACACAGAATAGCAGTAGCTCTACGAGTGGATCAAATTCCTCCTATATCCCAACGGGATCCCCTAGCCATTCAGCAGGAACTCAACAAACTGGATATAAAGAAGGCGATACCTACATTGCAGTTGATCAATATGGAAACCAACGTGAAGTAAAAATGCGCGCGGCACCTGAACACATGCGTGAGATAGGCAATAGCGGAAACTTTTCTTCAAGAAGAATACCCAGACTTAAAGAATCTCCATCAGAATAATATTATTATCTGTTAATAAATTGTAATTTTTTAATTTTTGACAAATTTCTGTAAACTTTACTATCGAAATAAAATTGAATATATATGAAAGTGATTCGTTTTAAAGAAAAAATAACATTTATCGTATGAGAAACCGATTTATTTTATTAGCAAACTCTAAGAGCAGCCACAGCACTGGTCTTATTTTAATTTTAGCGCTATATTTAGAACAAATCCCACACAGCAGCAGTCTTATGTTATCCTAAATTTAACTTTTGACTTTTTCGTCTTAAATTTAAACCAACAGTCTTATTTTATTTTTTTTGACACAAGAAAATGTTTTGTTCTTTCACTTTCTTTCCAAAAATGAACAATAATTCTTCAAGTAGTAATAATTATTCCACTACACCTTAGATTCCTGCACCAGTTACCCCTGACCGTCAAAGAGGTTTAAACTGAAGTATTGAAGAGGTCACCGAAGACCTCAACAACCGCACAGTAAAATCGTTTCATTGACAAAAGG